>JAFFST010053270.1:81650-116650 GCA_022414735.1 Noturus placidus
ACCACTGTAAATGAAATGAAGCATGTAAGATCAGGATTTTGCTTTTGCCAGAAAAACAAAAGGACAGAAACGAATGCCAAGCGTTTTTTATTCTTAAATGAAGCAATTACAATGTGAAGCAATCTGAACATGGGCAGCGGTAGCCCAGTGCTCAGGACGTCGTGGACGTCTGATTGGAAAGTTGCGAGGTCAAATCCCAGCCCTGTCAAGGTGTCACTCACTGCTGGGCCCCTGAGCAAAGCCCTTAACCCTCAACTGTTCGGTCATAAATAAAGAAAATGTAAGTCGCTCTTTATAAAGGCATCAACAAAATGCCATAAATGAATGTTTTATTTAAATAAATCTGTAAATGCCAAGTAATACCCTGCTGGGAGAAAAAAAACTAAATTTTTTTAATGGTTTTAATGGTTATAATGGGAATTGTATTGGTTTTAATGGAAACTGTAATAGCCCCTGTGGGTCTATGCCTTCGACTGGTGGCGTATTATGTCTAATGGACACCATTGAGAACCAATAATGCTTTTAATGGTTAGCTGATGGTTTGTAATGGTGCTTGTAGTGGACACCATTAGACTTTATGCCATGGTTTATATTCATTTCTTTTCTTTTCCAGCAGAGTATACTATTCTACCTATAGTGTTGCAGGGTTATACACTACAGAGGTGTCCAGTGGATAACCCCAGTGCTGTTAGTGTGTTAATGTATACACACCTGTCCTTAGACGCAGTGGCGCAGTTTCTATTGTCGCCGCCAGACTGGAAATGCGCAAAGTCCTGCACAAAAGCGACTCGCACATGCGCAGAGCCATGTTTTTACAACCGCCTTCGGTTTTCAGACACGAAAATATGTTTGTAAGCTATGTACATTGAAACACATTACACAAGCAAGGTGATTAGGCGGTGGAACATTGCGTACACATGCACACAGGGCGCAGCCATGATGCTTCTGTCAAAGAGTCAAAGAGCGCGCAAAGAGGGACCGAAAACTAAGCGCAGCTTAATGCGCATGCGCCACCTAGTGGACAAGTGGAATTGAAGTCAAGTCATATCATATCATGGCACAATAAACATTTCTGTTACATCCTGACGGGTCCATATAAACTATTTATGAATCCATGTGTGTTTTGTTTTTTTTTTTTTGGTAGTTTGTCCATTTCGCAATGTTACAAAGTAAATGACTAAATAATATAGGCTTTTACTAGATGATACGGAATACTCGATGGGTGTTCAATTGGGTGTTTCGGGGCATCATGTCAGACCCTTTAAGTAAAAAAACAAAACAAAACAAAACAAAACAAAAAAAATGTCTGATAGCATAGAAAAAGGATCTTGAGTATACATTTGCAAGCCGTCAGTGGCATGCGTATTGCAAAACAAAAATCTTTCATGACTGAAAACGGTTCTGATTGACATATTTTGCAATTTAGCATTCACTCACCTTATTTATCCTGGTTAGTGTCCTAGTAAATCCAGAGGCTATCCCAGGAACACTCGATGTGAGTCAGGAATACACGCTGGATTGGACAGCAGTGCATCAGGCACCACACACACACACACACACACACACACACATAGTACACACCTAGGAGCAAATTAGCAAAGCTAGTACACCTAGCATGTTTTGGGGAGATGGGAGGAAACTCTAGAACCCAGAAGAACCTACATAGAAATTTCACACAGACAGTAAAATGAGCTCAGTAGCTGTGAGGCTGTAAGCAACGCATCCATGTGCAAGTAAAACAAATGTAAAAACAATGTAAAAACAATGTAAAATCAATGTTAACCAAAATAAGGTTGTCATGACCACTCCTCATATGTATATATACTCTTAGATCCACTGTTGTACTTTTTTTTTTTTGCCTCTTTGTTTGCTTGCTTTGCTTTTTTTCTTCTCTATTTTGTTGCTGTAGACTCTCCATTATGTGAGATGACAGATTGCAAGCCGCCTGATATCCTTCATCCTTCCCACTGAAGGTATGTATTCCACACCGTGTATGAGGTTTATGATGGCTAGAAGGAAAGCACATCTGCTCTCCTTGACTAGGGTATACATATATCAACAAGATCAAAACAAAAACAGTTTTATCATGTGACCCTTTTTTGTCACACGGGAGTATGCGAGAGATGTGCGATCACATGTCAAATACATGTTAAAGTGAGTTTTAATATGTTATGACCTGAAACTGCACATTTGAACTCAAGTAATATCATCTGTATGTGATAAATAAACCCACAGATTTCATGATAAATGAATCACTGGATGTGGGGGAATCACGTGAAAATCAATTAATTATGGGTAAAAGTATTAAGTGAAAATAAATCAATTATGTAAAAAATAGATTACGTGTAAATTGAATCATGCATAAAAAATATCATGTGGAAATGAATGGAAAATGTTGAAAAAATGATGCGAAAGAAAATTTATCTTATGGGCCAAAAAAATCATGTGACAATTTTGCTTGAAAAAAAATCATGTGACAATTTTGCTTGAAAAAAAATCATGTGACAATTTTGCTTGGAAAAAAAATCATGTATTTTTTAAAAAAGTGCAAATAAATAGTGAAAAATTATGAATTGTGAAAAAAACTTCAATAAAATACAATTTAAAAAATAATAATTAAAGCCACACACACACACACACACACACACACAAACAATTTATCTTCCCTAGAACTTTCTCCACATAGCCACTCCATACAAAAAAAAAGCTTATGAATACAAAAATAGGTTTTTTTTTTGTGAACTTTTATTAACATTTTCAACACATTTCACTCCCTCACTCCTTCTCAAAAGCACTATGTTATGGGCCTGCATAATCATCTCATAGTTTTAAAACTACCTTTCAGAAAGAAAAGAAAAGACAAGAAAAAAGGTCAAAAATGCCATGGCATTTATTGTAAAAAACAAACAACAACCTCTCTGACCCAGTAAAATTTGTTGTGGTTGTGTAAAGTAAAACTCTAGTATACTTTATGAGCCTTGTGCTAGGACAAAAAGCCTTTCCAGTAGAGAGTCACCAATATGAGTGTGATTTAGTGCATGCCTAGGCATTGGATCAGGGCAGGAAAAATGCTCGTCTTGACAAAAGAGAGCAGCAATTTGAGATGAACAATAGCTGGCTGAGCCCTGCAGTCCGTGCTGCTGCTGCTTCTGTTGCTGTTGGTGTCATTGTCATTTAGGAGCTGTGGGTGCACAGAAACTGCTGTCATGTCAGATATTTCAACAGACCTCTTCTCCTCTTCCCGGCTGCGAGAGACAAACACACACACACAATCTCTTTCTCTCTCTCTCAAACACACACACATGCACACCCATCAGGCTAGAAGCAACCTGCTGTTCCTGTGCCATTTTTCAACCTTGCTGCAGGGGAGGAGGAACAACAGAGTTGATGAAACGCCGAACGCCAGGGACGGGAGCGTAAGGCCTCAGACAGTGCATTCTCGCTCTGATCCATTACGCGTGATTGCTGCCCAGCGCACAAAGCCACACAGCTGGTACATCCTTTGTGGTGCCCTCATCAGCAAGCTTTTAGAGGGATAATTTAAAAAAAAAACCACTCACAGGTCACATTTGGCTGCCCCGAATCTAAATTCCTGCTCTGATTGGTGAGAGAGAAAGTGGGCGAGGAGGAGGAGGAGGACAAAAAAAAAATTCATACTCAATCTAGAACTGCAATCAATATGACTTGTCTGTGAAGTGGATCGATAATACATCCCCACCAAAATCGTCAATCATGCCAGAGCTGGATATAAAAATCGTAATTAGGAACACCGTTCCTAAACATCCTGTATTGACATCTCCAAGGGCTGAAGAAAGACACCATTCTGCGTCATTAACTTTGTATTATTGCCTGATGGAGCCAACTGCTGAGAACTTCCCCTCTGCTTGACTATAAGTTGTCCTTTTTTGCTGAACTAGGATCAGCTTCCTAAACTTTAATTGTTAACACTGGTCTGGAATTCTGATCTCTGATTAAAGTAAAGGTCGACTTGAAAAGGTCAAAGGGTGTGACCCGTTTCTTTAACTTGATAGATCGCAAAGCTGTGAATGATGCATGTCGTCATGCATCAGTGATGGACATGAATTTGGATTTATTGTCAGTGAATAGATCAACAACAGACTGCAAACTATCAAGCCGAT
The DNA here is from genome assembly GCA_022414735.1 of Noturus placidus. Classification (NCBI taxonomy): domain Eukaryota; kingdom Metazoa; phylum Chordata; class Actinopteri; order Siluriformes; family Ictaluridae; genus Noturus; species Noturus placidus. The sequence goes on from JAFFST010053270.1 coordinate 85,790, forward strand.
GCTGACGTGCAAATGGAAAGGATGGATTCTTCAGTCAATGAGAGAATACAAGCCATCAATTGAACAGTATTGATTTCTATATGAGGCAATGTTTAACCATGACGGAGACACATCACTTTACATCATGTACCACTGGCAGCAGAACACATTAGAAAGCCAAATGCATTTTCACACACGCTTTCACCAAGTTACATTCATTTGCTCTGTGAGTCAGATTTTTTTTTTTGTCAATGCCACCTAGACAGCAGGTGTGGGCATGTAATGAGCCAATTTATCTTAGCTGTCACAGAAATGTTAGACTCTGGCCAAAGACTCAGGCTCCACAATTGAGCTCTCTATCAAATCATAAAACTTATTGACATCATTGCCAGTGCATATTATGGATTTAGATCCATCAGGGGGCCTTGGAGATAATAAATATGCATTACATTTCAGTTCACTGACAAAGCCACAGAGTCCCAGGTTCTGTCTGTGTGAAGCTTCATGTTCTCCCTGTTTCCCTGCGGCTTCCTGCAGGTTCTCCGGTTTCCTCCACACTCTCAATAACATGCTGATAAGTGGATTGGTTACAATATATTGTTCCTAGGTATGAATGAGTGTGTGCATGGAGACCTGCAATGGACTGGTGTCCCATTCACCATAGGACAGTGGTGGCTCAATGGTTAAAGGCTCTGAGTTACTGACCCGAATGTCAGTGGGTTTAAGACCCAGCACCGCCAAGCTGACACAGTTGGGCCCTTGAGCATGGCCCTTAACCCTATCTGCTCCATGAGTGCTGTATCATAGCTGACCCTGATCTCTGACCCCAACTTCCCAACAAGCTGGGATATGCATTGGGTACAAATAAAGGCTTCTTCTTCTTCTTCTTCATTCATGGATTTTTCCCACTTCCTGACATTAACTCAGGATCCACCATGATCCCGATCTTCATGATATTGAAGATTAAATTATATATTGAAGATAACTGAATGAATGAATGAGAACTTTCAGTCTGTCTATGTATGTTTCAAAGGTTTAACTCATATTTTTTCCTCAAATCTCTGCTAACCCTCAAAGACACTCCATTCAAGCTTGACTCACTATTCACAGAGCAAGATCTCGCATTAAAAGACGTGAAGATTTAGTTACTGTAAATTAAACATATTAAAAAGCTAACGAGAAACAATTGCATGACTAAAGATGCCATTTTTTTTCTATTCAGGCGGCGTCGAGACACACCTGATCCCCTAAGCGTCTAAAATCATGCCGGATTTTCTCAGGCAGAGGTACCGCTCTGCGCATGCGCCGGAAGTTGGTGCCGCAGACAGCAGCAGTGATTCGGCAACGCAGAGGAAAAAAAATAAAAACAACACACAGTACTCCAAATAATAAACTATCACCATGTTTTGAGCCGCGCGCATTGCTGTTGTCCACCGAGAGTGAGTATATTCTTTGTATATGTCTATATTATAATTTATTTTTATTTATTTTTTTTAAGAAAAGAAGAAAAAAGTACTCGCCCGTGCTCCATTCATTTCAATCTTAGGAAAGCAACAAAGGAGTCAGCGCTTTCTATTAGGTTACCTTATGCTGCCTTCACGTGCCCTACCCGGGTTGTGTTATTTCCCACTTCAATTTCCCAAGCTGTATTTGTGAGCATCCATGTGCACCCTAACCTCCTTATACCTATTTGATATCAAGCTTTATCATTGTAAATAATGAGATATTAGCAATTGTATATGCAGTAAGTTGTGTGTGTATATATATATATATATATATATATAATAAAAAGCAATAAAAGTAAGTAATTTGGTATCGCATTGTCGTTGTACTTCCGACGTGAATGCATGCTGGTGAATAACTTTGGAGCCGAAAACTCGTGATTACGATAAATCAGGTAGCGCATGAAGGCTGCATGGATACTAGAAAGCTTGTCTTAGCATGCTAGCTAACTCGCCGCATTCAAACTCTATAAATAAATTCTGCACGGTTAAATGTAATGAATATTTGCGTTTATTCTTGCAATATTTAAATGTGAGGAGTTGGTGTATTCCTTGAGGAAAAATGTGCTAATAAGCCATTTGTGTATCAGTCACACCTGTGCTGTCACTGTTTTATAACATGGTTTGCTACACTTTTAATTAATGTGATCAGCAGGTGAAACGTCATAACTGTGTGTTTTTTTTTTTTTGCTTTGTTTTGTTGAAACGCATTTATTATATTCATTTGTCACATTTACAATAAAAATAAGGTAGAAAATGCACAATGCACCTGCACATTGTGCATGGTCTGTCTGTGCACGTGCCTTGTAATGATTCCTTATGCTTTCTAATGTCACTTTTTATTTTTATTTTATTTTATATGAAGAGTCCCAGTCTTGTCATTTTAAATGCACACAGCCTGTAGTGTGGTGTTCTGTGCTGTGTTATTGCTACTCTAATACAAGTAGTAATTCTCTCTGGATCAATAAAGTATCCATCTATTCATAATAATTAATAATAATTTATCAATTTGTATAGCGCTTTTTTTTTTTACAATGGTACATTGTCTCAAAGCAGCTTTACAGAAATATCATTTTTACATTTACAAGCGACTTACTAATGAGATCACATTCACACACCAATGGGAGCAGAGCTGCCATGCAAGGTGCTAGCTTGCCATCGGGGGCAACTTAGGGTTCAGTGTCTTGCCCAAGGACATTTCGGCATGGGATCACCCGGGCCGGGATTCGAACCGCCAACCCCACGGTTAGTGGATTAGTGGACAACCCGCTCTACCGACTGAGCCACAGCCGCCCCATTCATCCATCCATCCCTATTCATCCATCTATTCATCCAATCCTCCTAGACAGAATAATATTTGCTAATTAATCCTCCTAGACTGAATCATTTGCTAATTGCATAACGTGTTTAATCCTTTGGGCTGGAATGCATGTGAACTAGGCAATCGTTTCTGGAAGTTTTAATCAAATCAGAGTAATTGATCTCAGGTCCAGGTAGTCAGGCTCACTGCAGTATTCAGGCTGTGCCCAAATAAAGTCGCATTGTGCTTTCTGAAAAGCATTCATCCCCATGACCTTTGCTGAATATCAGAGCTGTTGTTTCAAAATGTCACTGTGGATGTTTGTGCGGCATGTCTGCGTTCTGTGTTTTGACAGAAGAATAGCTGGAAAGTTAGAGATTTGCACATGGACAGAATAGCTGTTTGGCTGAATCTGTAATCGCACGAGGGCGGCTGTGGCTCAGTCGGTAGAGCGGGTTGTCCACTAATCCACTAACCGTGGGGTTGGCGGTTTGAATCCCGGCCCGGCTGATCACATGCCGAAGTGTCCTTGGGCAAGACACTGAACCCTAAGTTGCCCCCAATGGCAAGCTGGCAGCTCTGCTCCCATTGGTGTGTGAGTGTGTCTCATTAGTAAGTCGCTTGTAAAATGTAAAAATGATATTTCTGTAAAGCTGCTTTGAGACAATGTACCATTGTAAAAAGCGCTATACAAATTGATCATTATTATTATTATTATTGTTTAGATGCTCAATTGAGCAACATGATTAGTGACTGCAGAAACATTTACTGTTCATTAGAGTTATTGGGTTGTTGTCAGGTGAGTTTATGGTTGCAGACTGCTTACTCTGTTGCACAGTATTGTTATGGCCTGCATAACAATCCGCAGATATGCTGCAGTTGTATTTAATTTAGAGCCCAGGAGAAAGTTTATTATGGTAATAAGGTGCTAAAAGTCCCTGTTTGATGGACCCTGTTTCCAAGTCTTTAAATCATGAGGCTTGAATTGGGAGTGCACGAATCTGATTGATGTCGCTGCGCCCTTTGCGATAGCAAGATTGAACCCTTTTATTAGCCTCACGCGCTGTTACAAATGAAAAGGGGTCGGCAAGGTAACAAAGGGTTGACGTCATGGATCGCATCCGGCCGCATGACTTTCCTCGCGTGAAGCCCCGCCTCTTTTCTACGAAGCCGCCAATGGGATTGGCGTATTGCACTTCCGCGTCAGACCGTGGTCCAATCGGAGTGCGAGTAGCGTGAAACTTCCGCGTTGATGTAAACGTGTGGGCGGAGTTAAGCGACTGAAGTAGCAGTGTAATAGTCGCTGTTGCCTGTGTGCTGCCGACCGGATCCAGTTTAGCTCCCTGCTCCGCTGTGGACGTGCGGATTTCCACCTCTTTCTGCTGCCAGACTTTGGGATTTTAATCATGCATCCGAGTCCGGTGGATCTTTGCTGAATATACAAATCACCTCTTCGTCGAATGTCACCCGTCTGTGATTGGATGGTGGGGTAAGGACCGTGTTTTTGTGGTTGGAGCGTTCAGCACCGCCGTATTGTCTGCTCCTGTGCCCATATGTGCTGCTCGTCGCTGGGGCATGCTCTCATCAGTCGACGATTTTGGTCTTTTTTTTTTTTTTTTTTTTTTTGCGCGGTCATTTTGATGTGCATGGTGATTTTTTTATTTATTAATGCTCAGCGATAATTAGTGAAATCATGCAATGTTTAAAAAAGAAAAAAAACAAAACACAACGACCCGTCTAAAAGTTCTATAGACTGATGACAGTTGAGTGAATATCACAGATTTCCAAAGGATCACAGCGTGATCGTTGTTGTAAGCTGTGCAGTATTTGTTGTTGTTATTTGTGCGTCTTTCTGAACGTTTTCTTATAAATCATCCGTGTTCCCCCCCCCCCCCAGCAAAAATACAAAACAAAAAACAAAACAGGTTTATCCTTTACTTCAAGGGCTTTGTTTTCATTCCTTTCCCTGGGAATGTTGTATTGCCCATGTTCAGCCTTCATACAGGCCAATCATAGTTCTTCAAAGTGCGGTATCTTTTGGCCGAGAGTGCTTATTTGATTTACGGATGGTTCTGCGCATGCGCACGCGCACGGACGCTCTTCCCGGTCCGTCCGGAACGAGAGCTTTGACGTTAGCTCGGTCGAGAGTGCAGTTTCTGTCGTGCCCTACATTTCCAACGAGTGGATAATTAAGTTTCAGAGCCCTGGTTTCTCCCAGAAATCCCCCGTCTCCTGTTCTCAGTCCAATTATCGCGTGCACTCGGGGATCATTTGGACGTCTGGGTGTCACGTTTGTCTTTTCTGCGGATAGCCATTATGTGATTTGGCATTTCAGATTTCAGCCCAAGACAGACAGACACAGACAGTCATCCTAGAACGCCCATGCATACTGATTCATTATTTGTATTGTGGGGTTTGTGGATGAATTTAGTCTGTGTCCATAGGCAGCGGTCTATTTCGAAGCAAAATTATTCTCGATGGAGAAGTTTGGACCTTTTTACAAAAAAAAAAAAAAAGCAAAAACGTCCATCGTGCCTCTTTGACCCTCAATGGGTCTTTTTTTTTTTTTTTTTTGAAAGCTTTTAAAAGCTACATCTTACATACTATAAAGAGCATATCTGAATCCTGGAAGTGCCTCCTCCAAACCAGCGGTTGAGTAACAATGAGATCATTATGAGCCCACACAGAAAGAGCCACTATGTTCGGCGGTGCCTGACTGCCAAGCACTACAATACAAGGCCACCTACTAATGCATGTGCTAATTGGCGAGCGCCTCCATGTCCGCGCTCTGAGGGCTCGTGGCTGAGTTTGTCTTTTAAGTGCTTTATTATGTTTAATTGACCTGCCTGCGCGAAAGCATAACTCGTTGAAGGGGCGCGTGAAGGGAGTGCGAGCTCATTTCAACGTGTTTGTCATTAATGTTGTTGGGCAAAGCACTCCAAGCTGGCAAAGCACTTCAGTAAATATTAATTAGAGTCTTTGTGCTTGTGTGTCGGCGTAAACAAGGTAGGTTCAGAGTAAAAGGCAGCCGCTAATGTGCGCGCATGGCACAAATCCAAAACCTGGTAATCTGTCCTTTTTATGCATGCCGAAAATGTATCACATTTCGCTGTGGAGCATTTTGTACGCCCTGCTGATTTCAACAATTCCTGTTCTTGTATTCAGATTGCAAGGAAATGGAGAGATTGATGGAGAGACGGGGCAAGAGTGTCTATACCTTTCTGTCAAGCCCCAAAAGTTCTGTCTTTCTCTGAGAGTGTGTGTGAGGTGAGGGAGAGAGAGAGAAAATGAAAGCATGGAGAAAGTGTCAGAAGGCCACGATACTCTGCCGTCATGTAATTTTATATTCTGGCAGTTGGATCCTGACCCCTGACAGTGCAGCTCAGAGACGGGTTGTAAATACAGATAGTAATTGCTTCGAGAGGGAGGGAGCAGGAAGAGAGGCATCGAGAGGGAGAACGACGGGAGTGAGAGAGAGCCAGGGCAAATTAGTTTCAGCCTCATCACACAAGATAAGTGAATTTGAGACATTTTAGAGCTCTGAGAGATGAGCGGAGTGCCCTCAGAATGGACTGATTAGGAAGAAGGGGTAGGTCACGCTACAAACTACAGGCTTATTCATGACAAAATTACATCCTGCTAATACAACCTACTTACACTGTGTACAGAGAAATGCACAACAGCAAAAAAACGCATGCTGCTGCTTTGGTCTAGGTTAAAAAGTATTGACTTCTAGCTGACGCGCACACTCGTGTCCGAGTCACGGGAAGCAACCCGAGTTCTTCTCAGAGATCAGTTATGGATGGATACTTTGGTTCAGATTGACATTCATTTGTATGCGTAGATGACAGGTGGCTTAATAGTAAAGTGCACAGTGATTTTGCAGGTCAGAGCACATTTTCAGATTCAATCCTCTTACAACACTGTTGTCTTGACTGCTGCTTGTGGAATTTTGAAGTACTGTGAAAGCAAACACTTTGTCATTTTAAATGTATAAATATATATTAGGGATGCACCGAATTGAAAATTCTTGACCGAAACTGAGTATAATGAAAAACTTTGTCGAATACCGAAAACGTTTGTTTTCCATTTATTTTGCTATTTTTTTTCACCATTGCATAAATTAAATAGTCAAAATGTGCTTTTTACTATTTTGTCTAGCTTTTCAAAGAAAAAAATCAATTATAAAAACTACAATTTCAAATTTTTTTTCCCATTCCAGCAGGTATTTAGGCTACCAACAAAGCACAATATAACTTTAAATAAATAAATAAAGGAGTAAAATAAAAATATTATGATGTGGTCATCTTTGAGCCCCCCTTGAATAGCCTATATTAGGCCTATAACTGACTGCTGAAAGAATGGAACACTCTGTAGCCTACAACATAAAAGTGCATTGATGAGTGCAACAAATGGTTCTATACGGTTGATAATATTCGGGATATAAACCGCTCGCGTCCCTGTACACCTCACGGAGTATTATAGTAGATATAGGATTTGTCTGCCTACCCTTTAATAAATACGTCCTTACCTGCTTCCGTACTCTACTCCCTTACGTCTCCTGACGTGACAGACACAAAACAAACGCACGTGTCCACAGCTCGTGCATGCGCGCGCCCCCTCATCCAGGTCGTGACATTCTCGAGTCTCACTCTGGTTGCTAGGCTATTTGGTCGCGTCATCAAACACGTCATTGTTCGGTCAAATTTATTCGGCCTTTTCACTTATTCGGTAATAATAATTTCGGTTGCCGGACATTCGGGGCGTCCCTAATAAATAATTAAAAATAAATAAATAAATGTGTATGTATTTTTTTTATATATATAAAAAATGAATGAAAGTAACAATTTTCCATTTGAAACTGAGACTTTCTCAGTATTTGTGTATAATATTAATGTTGGAAGTGAGGAATGAGTTTGGTTTGTGAAAATCAGTGTTCACTGAGTTGAACTTGTTTAATATGCCCATCATTACATGATGAAACTTTTACCTCAGAATCTGTGTGCTGAGCCAGCAAGCTACACTAACTCATGTTGGTGAACAATAATCAAGTGATAAATCAGCTATTTGGAAACAACATAATGTTTATTGTAGGACATTTAGACAATTTTGGTTACTGTTAATTAAACTGTTGATATGACAGATAAAAAAAGTCAAGACACACTAAAATCTACCTGTGAGAAATGTGTGCTAATTTACTAGCGGGTAACCCACTGGTTAGCTGTTAAGCATGTCAGGTGAACACGGAGGTTTTTAATGAGGTAAACGGATGTGTATAGATGGTTTTTAGACCGTTTTAGTGATTTCCTGTGAAGTGAGACATTTTAGACAATTTATTACTTTACATGTGTGGTTTTAATGGTCTAAAATGACAATATTAAACAGTTTATAGCTTACAGCCCAGACAAACAAACAGCACTTTCTCCTCAGGGTTGTCCTGAGTGTTTTTCTTTCCATGGAGGGCTGTATAAGTTTATGGAGCTTGTCGAGCTCGCTTCTCATAGCTCAAATGTCTAGTGTGTCTGTGCCCATTTGCACAGCTGTTTTCCAGAGTGCGCCACGAGGTGAAGAATGTATGGCTGTCTTTCTCCGTTCTCTCCCTTACCTAATGGAGAGAGAATCCCTCGGGTTAAACACTGAGCCCTTAGCCCAAGCCCCACACACCCACACAGGGCAGTTAAACGTCTTCGGTTACACATAGGCAATAAACCTTAACTGCTGGCTCATTCATGTTTCATCCGGATTAGTTGACCTCTTCTTTATTACACAGACACGTCTGCATCTACAGGCACACAGTCTCTTACTCAAAAACAGAAGGAAGAAGGTATGAAGCCTTGAGCTTTAATTCCTTTAAGGGCTAGGACTCATTCACAGTGGCTCAGGGGGAACCTGGGAGCAATGAGGAACCTCAATAGGAACATCTTGACGAGGTCAGGCAGTCCGTTCGGTCTGGACTGGATTACTGGGATAATGCAGCTGCTGGCACCCTCTGTATGATTGTGCGTTCAGAAGAATGAGTTCATGTTTGTTCTTCCATTGGTGGTATTTGGCTGGATTGGAGCCCTGATGTGATGCACAGGTGAGCGTGTTTGGAATGTGTTTACAGGGGTGCTCAGGTGTGTCCTTTATTTAAGAAAAATGTATGACTTTGTGGATGTGCTCAAAAGCTGTATGCAAATCAGATGTGCAATCAGTTGAGCCGCAGAGACATTGTAAAGATTGTAAAGCGTCATGCGGTTCACTGGTCCGATTCAAACAAGCACGAGAGCTGCTCGGAGATTAGGCTGTAAGGTTGTAAGAAGCTTGAGAAACCAGTAAACTGGGTGAGGCATGATTTATGAAACTGCTTTCTTGATTCATGATTGTGTCATCCGTGTAAGGCCAAGCGTCACTAAGTAGAAATGCAAGCTGTGATTTGCACGCTCTTAAAATTGTACTGGTGTCTCCATTAGTTTTCAAACAAATGATTTATTTGGGAAATATAATAACGTTTGATGTATTTTTCTATTCGCAGATAAGTGCTAACACAATTACATTGGTTTTGTATTCCTCGAAGATTTAATGGACAGTTGAGGTGTCTTCTCAACTGTTGGACAGGTGTTGGACCTGTTTTAATAGCACATTTTACCTTAAAGAATTTACGTAAGGCATGGAGAAATTTGGTGGGGAAATTGGCATCACTTCTTCTTTTACATCTTCCTCTGATGAGCTTTTATACTTCAAGTCAAAAGTTATATTCCTGAGAAGTATCACTTATAATGGCCACCGATATTGTCTAACTCTACTGTAGTAATGGTTTCGAATGAGGAAGTGGAATTTTCCATGGTGGACACAGAAAAACGGAGTGATGCAGGCAGTGAAACGTCCTAGGGCGGTTATAGGAAATATAGGCATTTATGGAATGCTGTTCGACCAGTCAAACCTGGCACATGGCTTTTATTTGAACCCACCCACTTTTCAAGTGATCAAAAAAAATATTGATATGTGACTGACTGGTGTTTCTTCTTGCCCAGGTATGCCCTGTTAGACTGCTGTTAAACAATTATTATCTCTGAATGTCTACTCTTGGTTTGAGCCCTGTGTTTCACTAATGAAGACTGCATTTGTTGTTAAAATGGATAAACCATATTCGTATGTATTCTTGCCCAGCAGGATGTGTTTATCCCTGGTCTGTCTGACTTCTCCGATGACTTCAGACCAAGTGATATGGTGGCAGTGTGTGACGGTCGGATACCATTATCTCAGCGTGACATGAGATAAGATGGCTGACCTGCTTCTGACCAAACTAATCAGCATCCTCCACCTAATAGTGTGGGTGTTCTGGCCTGACCAGTCAGCATCTTCTTGGGAGCAGCGAGTGCGTGATATAGACTGCGAGACGCATCAATACCAGATGCGCCATCTCATCGCTGTCTGCTCCAGTTCATTTCTCTCCTAACGAGGGGTTACGGAAGGATACCATTAGCATGGTGGCACTTTGCTAATTGGCCATTTTCTTTTCTGACTTTCAAGCTGCCAAAACCTCTTGGCAGTAAACGCTTGCAGCAGATACACATCGGCTTTGGGTTATCTCGTGTGCAAAGCTGTGGCCTAGAGTACAATCTCAAGGCCACTGGATCAAGTTTCTGTAGGTTGACTTGGCGTAGCTTTGTTTCACCAGATGGAAATGAAATTCAGTCTGGAGATTTATAAAGAAATATTGAGTCAGGATTGGTTGCACCAGCAAGATCTAATCAAGGATTTGTTGATTTTTTTTATCTTGATTATAGTCATGTTGAGCCATTTTCGAAAACATGGCTTGACAAATCTGTGATCCTAATCTCTGATTTCATCTTGAACTGGGATTAATTCTGATTATTCTGGGATTCATGATCTGATTGTGTATGATTGACTCACTTGTCGGGGGGAGGGGACTCAATCTGGTAGCAGATATCATCTGAGGCAGTCGTAGCTCAGTAGTTAAGACATTGAACCTCTGATCGGCCACTGCTGGGTCCTTGAGTAAGGCCCTCAACTCTCAACTGCTCACTTCGATGAATGTAAGTTGCTCTGGATAAGGGTGTCTGCCAAATGCCATAAACGTGAATGTAAACATAAACAAAGGGAATACGGTTTTTTAGCACCGGGACACAATATATAAGCATCCTGTCTAAACAACAGAGTTTTGTTGAAACAATAAATGATGAGTGATTGTCTGTGTACAGTGTTCAAGTGGCCTCTTCCTGTAATCCACTTTATATCCGCTGCCATTTCACAAATTCAAATGATCTCGGGTGCAAGATTACATTAAACCTTAAAAGGACATTTAAGTCACGGTACATGTAATGAAGCCATCAGATTCATCAAAGTCTACCGTCGAGTTCTATTCCTCTGGCGTAAATGCTTTCTATACAATCCTGATTGTTTTTAAACAAGGCTTAAAGTTTGATGTAACTGGATTAACCGGATAGATACACTCTGATTTCATCCGTTTTAAGAGCGTTTGCATCTGAATTCAGTCTGTGCAGGGAGATCATGGAAGATCATGAGAGACTGACCTGTCTATCTTTGATACTTGGCTGCAGTCTGCTCTGTTTCTTTTTAACAACAGTTGCTGGATCAAATGGCTGCGCCGCCCGGCTTGTGCTTTATACCCTGCTAGTGGGCTCAGCCTGCCATTAGCATCTAATAAGGGCATGCATTGAATCTATAGAACAAAGACGACATAAAAGCAGTCACATGAAAGTGTGTGTGTGTGTGCACGTCTACCTTCTGCTCATATCTTGTACATCTTGTGTCCGGCATTCCATTGTGTGGCTGCCTGGCGTAAGCAAGCTTGTTTAATGCATTGAGATTAACTGGAGCACTTAAGAAGCCGCTCGGAGGGACAATGGGGGAAATGAAGACCAGGCCAAAGCGACTCCTGCCAAATCAGGGAACAGGATCCGAAAGCACAAAAGGGTGAAGTCGGGTTATAGGAGACAGGCGAAGACACTTGACAAAGCCAGAGAAAAGGAGACGGACTATGGTACAGTACATTCCGGCTGTTGTTGAAATTTCATCATAGCAGGCTTTGCTTCATCGCTCATGAATGCTCTTTGATGAATGATTTCTGCCCCCAGGCCAGCACCCACCACAAATCCTTGTGATTGGCTGGCTTTTTTTTCTAAGCACCTGTCTCTACTGGCTGCTTGTGATCCCCTCGAGTTCCATCCGCTGTCTGTTGGCACTCTGGCGGTGCTGGTGGGGAAAAAGTTGTTGGGATAAAGTAACTCAAGAGCCAAATGCTCCTGACAAGAAGTCCTGACTTGCTTGTGTTTTGGGGTTTTTGTGGGTGTTTTTTTTTTTTTTTTTTTTTTTTTTTTTTTCCCCATCCTCTTTTGTGTCCTCTCAGGCGTCAAGATAAGAGCTGTGGAAAGTTTTGGCATTTCGGGAGCAACACATAAGCACCCTTCCTTTGTGTTATCTTTTGTGCGCTGAATATCTGTTAACACCGAGCATATTAGGAGAGTTATTCCCTTTCTCCCCCTCGCTTTTCCCCACTCTCTTGTCTGATATACGAGCTGGCTTGTCTGAGTAGACCTTCAATGAGTTGTGAGTGCGTGAGAAGTCATTCTGGTGTTGAGTGTTTGGACGCCAAGGATCTTAATAGCGGAGGAGGCGTAATATGACATTATTGCTCTGCGCACTGTACTGAGTGCTAATATAAATATATTGTCTGCCGTGAAGGCTTCCGCAGTATAAGGCCGGTACTCGTCTCTGCGCGATCTTGCGGTTGATATTGACTCTGATCGTGTTATGTGTGAATCATAAAACTTCATAGAACTTCATTGGTCTTTTTAAATGGAAAAAATACATGCAGCTTTCATTTCGGTTCAAGTTTTACAAGTAACTTGTTCAAATGATGTTGCCCGTACCTTATTTTGAATCCGTCTTTGACTAATAACCGTGGAAAGAAAAACACTGAGAAAAGTTGTAACTCGTTTAACTTGGATTTGCATGAAAAGGCCATCAGCAGTAAGGAAAATCCTCTAATTTGGCGTAAACACAAGAAAGGTAATTCCTTTTCATTTGTTCAGTTACCTAAGCTAGCTGCTTAGCTTGCCGTATTAGCACATTCATTAGCTTAGCTAGTGTTATTAAATTCGGACATGCTAGTTAAGACAACAAAAAAAAAAAAACTGTGGAAACCCTCCAAAGAATTTGTAATGGTTATAATGGGAATGTCTGAATTGTATGGTGGATACCATTTAAGGACCGGTAATGGTTTTATTAGTTAGCTGATGGTCTGTAATAGTATTTGTAGTGGAAACCATTAGAATTTCTCTGATGGTTCTATTGTTTGTTTGTTTTTTTTCAGCATGTCACTTTACGGAGAAATGACAGCACACAAAGTCCTCTGTCCTGAAGACTGTAACTGACACTGGAGACTCCTTCCAAAACGCTAAAGAAATGTCTCCTCACAGAAAACTTCACCTAATCAATTGGTTTACAACTTGCTTATCTGACATACAAGTCCCTGTGTTAGTTGTTACTATAGAAACAAGCACACTAATATAAACCTTGCTGCCAGCACTACTGTCTGATCTGTTCTAGAAAATTACTATGTTTCTGACCAATCAGAGTTGAGCATTCATCGAGGCTGAGAGAGATATGAATACACAAACTACATGATGACCCTGATGGCTCTTGGGTCATTTTATTGGGGTGAGGGTTTTTAAATCGTTGAGGTGACTCAAAATAAAATGTGCGTAAAATGCTGTATGAAATGAGGTTATGAGTCAAAAGTTTGCCGTCCTGTACATCCTGAAGTGCTGTAACAAAGCGGCATGTCATTCTGTTTGTGTGTCTTTGTGTGTGCGTGTATAGATCTCAGAGAATGTGTTATTTTAGCACGAGGGACTTCAGAATAGGGGTCTTTTTATGAAGGACACTGAATCTATGCTCTTGTTAGAACACATTGTCGGAGCCGCTGAATGGCGAACGCTATCTCGACGACGAGTAAAGCGGCCAGATGACATTCTTCCTGGAGAATGAAAACAAATGCGGCCTGCAGTTTTGTTGATACAGTAAAACAAAGCCGGGGAAAGAGGAGCACTAGTTTTGTTTTTGCAAGTGCGATGGTGGAGAGCGATCCGTTTCGGGTTCTTGCTGAGAGATAGCCTAGGGGAAGCGTATGCGGTGACCTCCACTGGACCCGAGTGAAGCAGCCTGAATGGCTGTTTGTCTTCGGAGCTTAAAGCTGGTGTGATGGAGGTTTCACTCGCTGAAGCATTTCATACAGGACGTCACCCCTGCAGCAGGAGATTAACCAGTGTCCTATTATCTTACCGTACTTTTAGAAGCCTAGGCTGTAGAACAAAATGAATGTTTCTATTTTTACAGAAGCTTGAGAAGTCACAGGTTCATCTTTGCACACATTCAGGTTTTTCTGTGTTGTTCATTGACTTCTATTTCTCATGATCTTGATCTAACAGGATTAAGGTCTTATCATAACAAAACATTGTTTGCCTGAGTTATGAGTAACATATATTGGTATTTACAGGCCTGTGTCACAGATGAAGGGGGGAAAAATATCCTCTCACCATATGAAACAAATGAAATGCACAAATACATAAGCTTTTAGCACTTCTGTACACTTTAATTGTGGAATAGCTAGCTGTAAATAGCATCAGCTAAGCAGTTAGCCTAGTTAATATTACCTCAGTGTATATACCTCCAGTATCCATTTAATTTCAGTAGCTAGCCACATGTGCTCAAGTTAGTTAATGTTGTTTTAAGTATTATATTGTGTGCTAAAACCAATAGCAAGCTATAACGAATGCCAAGCTAACTGTTATTTTGTGTAACCTGTACCTGACCGTTCTAGTCAGCTAGATAACATTTGGCTGTCTAGTCAACTAGATAACTATTATGTAATAACAACTGGTTGACAGGTTTGTTAGGAAGCTCGCTAACTTTTGGGTGTTCTATTGTGTAAATAGGTAACCAGTCTCACCAGCAAGCTAGCTACCATTATAGTATAGTGTTGTGTAGAAGTGTGCCCAGTCTCACTAGCAAGCTAGCTACCATTATAGTATAGTGTTGTGTAGAAGCGTACCCAGTCTCACTAGCAAGCTAGCTACCATTATAGTGTTGAGACTGGGTACGCTTCTACACTAGCAAGCTAGCTACCATTATAGTGCTGTGTAGAAGCGTACCCAGTCTCACTAGCAAGCTAGCTACCATTATACTATAGTGTTGTGTAGAAGTGTTTTTTTTAATTGTCCAAATAACTACCAAGCCTCTTTAGCAAGGTAGTTAACATGCTAGTATTATATTGTGTAGAAAAGTTCCCAGTCTCACTAGCAAGCTCTCTAGCGTTGGAGTATGTGTAAAGAATTAAAAAGTCACAAGCAAGCTGGCTCACATAGAGGTTATACTGTGTAGACAAGTACAAATAGATGTATTAATTACAAAACCTTAGTGAGGTTTGCATAAAGTAGGATCAAAGTACAGGCTTTGGGAGAGTGCTCCAGGATGTAGGACAAAATTACATGTAATATACCTGCTCAGAGTGCTGGCTTTAGATCAGAACACCACATCGATCTTTGTTTTTTCTTCTTTTTCGTTCTTTTCCATACTCATTTCATACTCAGTCATTTGTCATGCAAAAGAGCCTGAACAATGCTCAGAGAGCACTGAGGCAGTGAAAACTTGGCTTAACAAATTTCTGCATTCTTTTCCGCTTGCACACCAGCAGTCTTCTAGAAAAGTGTCTTTAAAGCAAGAGAAAGAAGTGTTGAGTCATTGCGCAGTAAATCAAAAAGCATGCGCAGTCAGGGACTGGCATGAGGCGAGACCTGCTCCGTCTGATTGCTACCTCGCGGCTCAGACTGATTTATCAGCGCTGCCCGCTGCAGTTATCAATCTCGCATCGGATGAGTGCTGGGAACGGAGACTTCTGTGCGTGCTAATGTATGACTTGCTGAGAGAGAGTGGGTGTGAGTGATGGGAAGAGAGGGAGGAAGGAAGGAAGAAAGAAAGGGAGATGGATGGAGAGAAATGGAGAACAGCAGGAGGCAGAGGATAGGTGCAATGACGGATGAGAAGGAGGCTTAACGGCCGCGTCAAAAGCAGCAGAGCCTCCCGGGCCGCTCCTGAACCATTTCAAGCAGGAGTCGACCCCACATGCGCTAAACACGTGACCTGCACACGTATGTGCGGGTTTTATTCGTGGCCTTTCATACACACAGGTGCACTCAGGATCATGTAGAGGGCAGGCGGTGGAACGAGTACTTGGTTTACCACAGGGAATGGTTTGTATGCTGAATGGATCAGCATGTGCTTTGTGAACACACTGAGCATAGCATTGTGGGTGGGACACAGTGAAATTTTGACATTTTTGATTACACAGTTCTGAAAACTACACTACATTTTCCTGAACCGGGGGAAGTGTGTTTCTGTTTTTTATGCATCTCAGAAAGGCAAGGCAAGGCTAGAAACCAGCCTAAATAAAACCATTTCTGTATCATTTGTCAGAAGTATGTAAACCAGAGAAAAATGCACTCTTTAAATAAAAAAAAAAAAAAAACAAAACCTATTCAAATCCGAATTGCAGTGTTTAACATTCTGTGTACTAATCATTTCCTAAGCCTCTCAGCTAAACGAGGATCCCCTTGGAATGCATGATGTAGGGGTAAAAAGCTGCTGTAAAGCTGTAGTTTACATCATACTTTATTTTCAAATGATTTTCTAAATTCTGCATCAGTTTTTAATGCAGATGCCGGCCATATAGACCGACGTCCGATCCATCAGGGTGTGTTCCCACTTTTCTCACAGTGCTCCCAAGATGGGCTACTTTTAAATGAACCAATTTTCTAATTAACTCTAAAAACAATTATCGTATTTTCCGCACTATAAGGCGCACTGGATTATAAGGCGCAGTCTCAATTACAGGGTCTATTTCTGTACTTGACCAATACATAAGGCGCACACGGTTGTTACGCCAACCAAAGTCGCACAACATTTTACAGATTTTGGAACTCAGTCCACACATAAGGCGCACCGGATTATTAGGCGCACGGCCGATTTTTGAGAAAATTTAAGGCGTTTAGGTGCGCCTTATAGTGCGGAAAATACGGTAATGTAATTGAATGGAGTCGTTCTTTTTATGGCGGAATCTCATAGCAGCGCTTTATCCTATGTCTAGGATCTACAATGTCATTAAGTTCTATGCTGTGCAGTATAATAATAATAATAATAATAATAATAAAAGATTCCTGAAAGTAGACGAGCATAAGAAATGCTATCTTTGGGTAAATGTGAACGACAAGAAACGACTGCAGTGGGGAAATAAGTCAATAAATAAATAACAAATCTGAAACATAAAAATTTATGATTATGATCTTGCCTCAATTTCCAACTTATGTGGTTTATGCAATATGAATGCGTAGTTTATGCAACAGTATAGGCTTATTAATATTTAAATACATTCAAATACATTCTAAGTGATTAAGTTTTGTATGCATTTTTAAAGGAATTTGTCAGATGTAATGTAATACAAACATGTTTTCATGATTTATTTTTGTGTGTGTGTATATTTTTGTGCACGTATGCTTGTGGGTATATTCACTTGAGTGCACTTTTCAGTTACATATTTTTCTGGCATGGCTGCATTAAACATTTTTATTTATTTATTTATTTATTTATTTGAATGCAATCCACACAACAGCAGCACAGCGTTTGAGGACAAAAAGTCAACTTTCAGCATTTAAAAAAAAAAAAAAAAAAAAAAGGCTTCTAACCTTGTGTGACCTACTTTTCTGAAACATGAGGCTGCCTGGTTGGATTTTACAGATGCAGTATGCATGTGGATCGCGGGCTGCGTTGTAGCGTATGATCGACTGAGCACGGCGAGGGGGAGGGATGGTGAACAATTTGACTAAGCACCCCATCGGCAGAAGAGTACTTGGCTAAATCTGTGCGCGAGTGTTCACTCACGGCCGGACCATTTGTCTTCCTGTATTCGACGTCCCAGGGTCCCGTCTCATGCTGATCGTTCCTGCATTGGAGCTTCCTGTAATTAATAGAGACGCTCACCTGCCGGGGGAACCACAAGCTCCCTTGATGCCGAGGAGGGAAGGATGGATTGTAGAGGTTTTATCTTTCAGGCCTGACAAATATTCTCTCCCTATATCTCAGCTTTCACTGACAGCACACACTCTTAGCTTCTGCTGTGAGAGCTCAGAGAAACTCTGCACACTGTGCTGTTTATAAAAAAAAAAAACCGAACCTGAGGTAAACGGGGAGCAATGCTCAGAGAGCTGTTTTTGTTTGGAGGAGATATCGGCATTCTGCTATTTTAGTTTTTACAGCTTTGTCCGAGCGTATAGGCACTATAAATTTTTGTGGATGGAGGATGGATTGCTGTAAATCTGATGTAAAATGCACCATAAAAGCAGTGTGATGCAGAAGTGTGACGTGTTTTCACTTCATTCATTCGCTCCGTTTCCTCGCAGGAAGTGTTTTGGATATTTCCTGTTTTCTTCTTGAACACACTTGACTCATGGAGTCGTTTACGTGGAGATTATTACAGGAATGGCCCAAATGAATCATGCCTGATTGATTAAAAACATGACAAGACCTTCAAGTACTGCTTTTCCATCTCATTGTAAGCAACTTCTCAACTGGGTTTTGTCTTTTTTAGTCAAGGCCGAGCTGGGCCGTACCCAAGTGCCGGCGCTGATTTTTGATTACCCTTCTTATGAGAGCTGAGCTAAAAATAGTGCAGGCAATTGGTGAAATGCAATAATAACATAAATGTCCTGATTAATGTTTCTGGCATGACCCACAGTCATAATGAAGTGCACCATTTAAACGTAATCCTGTGTTTTGTCGCTATTTCAGACGCGAACCAGACTAGTACCCTAGTCTGAGAGCCAAGCTGGGAAGTGAATGTGGAGCCGAAAATAGCGCAAATGTTTGATTGGTCAGGAATCTTTGTTAGTAGTGTAGCGATTTGATAGATTTTTTTTTTTTTAAATTATTTATTTGTTTTTAAACCATGGCTCCTTATTAACGTCCTATACGTGATAACGGTGCCTTTAAATCATGGTGGAAAGTTAAGCGAGGTGAACGCACGTGGAACGTCACCAGTTGTAATTACGATTTTCTTTGAGCTCCGAGTCAGGGGCGTGTCAATAAGAAAACATGGTGGAATCAAAAAATACGATAGCATTGTACAATCGCAATATATGTACCGATAAAGTTGAGTGGTTTTATGAATAGATTACATTCTTTGTTCTTCATTTTCTAGAAGTGGAGTTAAAAAAAAATACTTGCTATATATTTTTGTATTTACCGTATTTTCCGCACTATAAGGCGCAGTCTCAATTACGGGGTCTATTTCTGTACTTGACCAATACATAAGGCGCACCGTGTTATTAGGCGCATACGGTTGTTACGCCAACCGAAGTCGCATAACGTTTTTACAGATTTTGGAACTCAGTCCACACATAAGGCGCACCGGATTATTAGGCGCACGGCCGATTTTTGAGAAAATGTAAGGCTTTTAGGTGCGCCTTATAGAGCGGAAAATACGGTAATTACGAGAAGGTCATAATTACGACTTCCTGACTTGTACATACAAATTTCCCAGGAGGACGTGAACGCACAGTAACGTAACAGCGCTGTACACCCTACCTAGTGCCCTACATGCACGACAGAACATCTGATAAAGTTTGCACTCGAACCTGTCTGTATTTTTAGTCCAGATTTAAAGTATTGGCACCTTTTAGGATGTGTTGGCCTGTGCACACCACCAGTAAAACAAACTTGCTATGTCTCGTGCTTAAAGTGCGAACAGCCTTCTCATTTGACATTTTAACAGCATTTTCACAAAAACGGTTGCCTGAAAAATCCGCACACTGCGCCGGGGTACGGATAGTCCAGGGTTTGTGTTTCTCGTCATGTGTTTCGTTGTCATGCTATACCACACTTTTCGGTGGAAAAGTGCTAAACAAGAACAAGTGAGATGAAATCAGACCAAACATATTTTGGAAATGAGAATTCACTAGAATGCAGACGGATGTTTGTTATTAGAGGATACAGGGGTCAGTGTGCAACTGCCCTTCAAACAGCCCCTTGAAAAAAGCTCGGTCTGTTGCCATTATACCCGAAAAAAAGAAATTGTTTTGGCTCACAGCGTCCTCTTTGACTCTGTCGCCCTCAGCTTAATTAGACCAGCCCCCTGTGGAAGCGTGGCATTCTGTGCAGCAGGAGGCTTATCCCCGACTCTGCTCCCTGCCAACACGGCCACGATTGATCAGCCATGGTGTGACTGAGTCAGCCACTATAATATTCATGATCTAATTATTCAGGTTAGAGCAGCAGGCTTTAACGAGTGATTTAACCTCTTGTCGAGGACTATAAAAGGGAGCCGGGTTAATCTTTCAGGCAACCTTTTTTTTTTTTTTTTTTTTTTTTTTTTTTTTTGAGAGTCCACCCACAGGCGCATGCCTCAAAAACCGCCTCCGTTTCCTTGGGGCCGGCGAGTGAGATGGCATACCAGCATGACAAGGCGACCACACACACGCACCTTGAATGAGGTGTTGCTAACACTCTACTTCTATTGCATTTCTCAGGCAATGACTAAGTGACCGTTGATTGCATGCACCAACTGCTTTTTACCACGAGAAGTAAACAAGAAACAAGAACCATGTTTTCCCTAAAAAAAAAAAAATAGATGAGAGCGTTTCCCCTCTAGTTCCCTTCCTGATCCTGGTTATGATTGCAGCTGCCCGAGGTAGCACAGTGCGCAACCCACATCCAAACTAATAATCAGCAGTAACCGTATGCAGAGTTGACCAAATTGATGCATCAAATGCAGCTTTTCAGTGTTTCGTTTAATCGGACGAGAGCAGTCATTGAAATAGCAAGGATTTGGAGAGATTAGGGCAGCGTGTGTGAACTGCTGGAGTAAGCCCAGTTAACTCTGCCCAGGTCCCAGTGTCGGCGAAGCCTCTACACTATTGCAACCTCCATTACACACGGCCATTTCCTCCCATACAAACACCATAATTATGCTTTTCATCACAATGTTATGCTGTGTATACCCATTTTCATCTGTGCTCCATAAAGAGACCTGAAACTCATTTACGCTTATAGGTTTTGTTCCTTCTTTGAAAACATTTCATAGGCCTTAACCCCTGCACACTGTGATAAGGACATTGTTTTTATGGAATGGCGTACTTTTTTATTTTTTTTTTTATTTTTTCTTCTACTGCTTGTACAGCCACGTACAATAGAACCGAAGAGAATAATAGAGAGAGAAATTGCAAAAGGCACTGCGTCCACGGTAAATAGCAACGCTTCTCGTAAAAAAAAAAAAAACCCCGAAACCGTATGTGTTTTTAAAATCAAGTTTTTTGCCGGATGATTCACATGCTTTGAATAGCGTCCTCTTATCACACTCCATACTCCTACACAAGCCAGAGGCCTCTGCCTCCACAAAGCCTACTTGATCTGATCTTGGACGAGTGTGCTTGAAGCAGCTCTGAGTGAATGGTTGATCAGAGATCAGCGCTCCTGCTGTGTAACATTAACATTAATCACCAAGTGCTAAAAAAAAATCACACTGCTCTGAAATGAGCATTCAGAGACACTGAATGTGAGAACATGTAGATGAAGCTTTGGTGAACAGTGTGCATGGTTTGGTGCAGTTCCTAATCTAGATCCAGGACTGTCAGTACCGTATGTCAGTTCTAGGGATCCTGCTTTGAACCAATCTGATATTGACGTCCTCGCAACAACTGAGTTGAATCTCTGCAAGCTCCTGTTGCTTCATAGGTATGATTGAACCGGTGGTGTGCTTTAGGGCGAATTTTGTCAATCAACAACATACACTATATGACCAAAAGTTTGTGGACCATCACTCCCATGTGTAATTTTTGAACATCCCTGTCCAGATGTAGTTTTCCCATTGCTGTTAATGTAACCTCCACTCTTCTAGGAAGCCTTGCTGGATTTTGGAGTGAGGCTGTAGGGGCTTACCCATTCAACCACAAAAGCATTAGTGAAGTCACGCACTAATGTTGAATGAGGAGGCCTGGGGTGCAGCACTCAAGTTCATCCTAAAGGTGTTCAGTGGGGTTGAGGTCAGCGCTCCCGGGAAAACCATGGAGCTCGCTTTGTACACAGCAGCATTGTCATTCTGGAGCAGATTTGTGATTTTAGTTCCAGTAATGCAATGGTGGCTTAATGGTTAGAACGTTCGCCAGACACCTCCAGGGTTGAGGGTTTGAATCCTGCCGTGGCCCTATGTGTGCGGAGTTTGCATATTCTCCCCATGCGGTTTCCTGCAGGTACTCCGGTTTCCTCCCCAGTCCAAAGACCTGCATGGTAGGCTGATTGACATGTCCAAAGTGTCCGTAGTGTATGAGATTGTGCCCTGCGATGGATTGGCACCCTGTCCAGTGTGTACCCCGCCTTGTGCCCCTTGCTCCCTGGGATAGGCTCCAGGTTCCCTGTGACCCTGAAGGAAGGATAAGCGGGATAGAAGATGGATGGAAAGTTCCAGTGAAGGGATATTGTAGTGCTACAGCTTACAAAGACATCCGACATGTACAATTGTGTGCTTCCAATTTTTGTGGAAATAGTTTGGGGAAGAACCACACATGGATGTGATGGTCGGGCTTCCAAAGACTTTTAGCCTTATAGTGTATCTACACCATTAAAATATGCCGGTGGATTGGATCCCATGGCAAATCCAATCCTATACCTGATCCCAAAACCCGGTATCCAAAGCTCAGATCTACTTATGTGATGGTTGCTCACCATTTGATGGTATGTCTCAGTCCATACCCATTGCGTTAAGATCTGCACAGTGATGTTTGTTAGTAACTGAGACCTTTTTAGCTGTACTCGTGTTCAATGCACCTGAATCGAAGAGGGCCTTGACTGAATGTGCGTTGTGATGATGTCACACATTGTGTGGAATCTGCTAAAAATCTGCAATCATTTTGAAAACACGCAAGCTCCTCCGGATATTGTGCCGTTTTTATCGTGAAATCCTGCAGGGACTGATTAAAAAGCAAAGATGCTAATCAGACTCGGGTAACATTTTTACACGAGCTGAAATCTTAGAGGACTTTCTTCCCTTTTTTTCAAGCGTGTGAAGACATTATCAGGAGAGGTTAAAGACTTTGGCTACATGAAGTCATCCCTTCAAGGGACTTGCTAATTATCTGTAGTCTGTATTAATGCTCATCATACTTTCAAGTTAAATTACTTTTTTTAGCCTATTTAATTAGGCTTCTGGACTTGCTCAGTGGTCTAGCTAATACGTACACCCCTGCATTATGATTCTTACCCTGGCAGGCCTGTAACATATTCAGAATGGGTTGTTGGTTACAGTACAGCTCAAATGGCAATGGAAATGATGACTGTGTGGGGGGCGATTTAAACGAAAGTCAGCATTATGTCGATGAACAGGTTAAACAGATGGCTACCTATGTGAGAATTACTCCATGAGTGTTTTTAGATTTATCCTTCTTTCCATTCCAGGAACTGAAATTTGCGTTCTCATAAGTCAAAATATGCATCTATAGCTGTAGTTATAAGTTAACTTGGTAAGCAGTAAGGGACTATTTTCTAACAGGACATAAGAGACGGAACACGTGTCCGGTAAAGGGCACTGATTTGAATGTAGGCCATAAACTTGTTGACAGGCAGAGTTGTGGCTCAGCAGGACACGGACACGCTTTGAATTTATGACTTTGAGCTAATAGCCTGCTGTATGTTCAGCGTCACGCTTTTCAAGGGACTCTTTCTTTCATGCGCGCCTAGCGAAGCGTTGAAGAGTCGTATCGGAAAGTTCACAGCGCAGCTTTTCACATATGAAACCTTCTCACGCTAATACGCCACACACATGTGCATCGATACGCGAAAGCCGAGACCGAAAGCCCACGCGTGTTTTTAGGTTTGGCAGGTGCTAGCTGGTGGTTTTGCTGGTGATCCACTACCTTGTTCCACGCTATATTTAATCTTGTAGCACTTTTGGCAAAACTACATGCTGTTGGGTGATGAGAAATGAGAGAAGGCTGCTTCTGCTCTTATGCTTAATCTTGGAACAACCTTAGCAGTCTGTATGTATCAGCACTCACCTGGGTCAGCGCAAATCCTAAAATAACTCGACGCACGAAAGAAAGAAGAATGAAGCAATAAAGCTACAGCAGCAGTTCGACTCCCCCGTGCCTTCCCTTTCAAAAAGTGCCTCTGCCTGCCTGGGAGTTTTTCACAGCAGTTTAGCAGGCCGTAAAGCTTATTGACCTTGTCAGGCCGCTAGTCTCATCCCAAAGCCTCGCTTCATAAGCTTCGTTACTTATGGAATTTTCCAGACTCCCCCCTTTCTGCCTTCCCAGAGACCTTGTGTCAACAGCCTGGTATCTGGAATGATTGATGCTGTAGTGCTCATTGAAAAGTAGGGGTGTGTGTGTGTGTGTGTGTGTGTGTGTGTGAGAGAGGGAGACCGAGAGAGATCACAAATCTGCTGCAGGCTGCAGTAATGCCCCGCACAGCCATAAGTACCTTTTGAACATGCTTACTGGGACAAGAACAAGGTGTCTGTATGGTATGATGGAGGAAGATGGTTCAAAGGTGTGTGTTATTCGAGAGTGCCGACCATGTAACCTGCTCACAGTCAATATCAACTTTGAGAGTAAGCTTTTTCTCAGCGTGATCATGTGATTTGAAAAGCCAGCGTTTGTTCAGATCCGACTCTGGATTGTGTTCGAGGTTTCGTATTAACATACAGAACGAGAAAGAAGAAAAAAAACCCCACTGCTGACATTTCGTTGTTTATTCGTTTAACGGATTGATTAATCCCACCTGATCATGACTTTTTATAATAATATTATTTTCCACGTCCCTGTAAGGCAACGTCTCGTCTGATTCCAGTTCAGTGGTGCTAGGTTTTTTTTTTTTTTTTTTTTTTTTAATTTAATGTTGTCTTGCTGTCCAGCTGGTTAAATTTTATTTGTTCAATCCAGAATCCAAAAATCCATGTTATCCATCCATTTGTTTAGATAACGTGGAAACACCAAATCCGCCACTTGAGATGCTGATACTTTGATCGGTCTCGGTTGAGGTTTTTCACCTACCTCATGACCTTTCCCATAGGGCTGGGTGATCAGACGATACAATATTAATCCATCCATCCATCTTCAACCGCTTACTCCTTTATCAGGGTCACGGGGGAACCTGGAGCCTATCCCAGGAGGCATCGGGCACAAGGCGGGGTACACCCTGGACAGGGTGCCAGTCCATCGCAGGGCACAATCACATACACACTCACACACACACATTCATACACTACGGACACTTTAGACACGCCAATCAGCCTAACATGCATGTCTTTGGACTGGGGGAGGAAACCGGAGTACCCAGAGGAAACCCCCGACACACGGGGAGAACATGCCAACTCCACACACACATGGCCCTGGCGGGGCTCGAACCCCGGACCGTGGAGGTGTGAGGCGGACGTGCTAACCACTAAGCCACCGTGCGCCAATATTGTAATTAATTATGTCAACTTTCTTTTCTTGGATATCTTTTATGTTAAAAAAAAAAATAATAATAATAATTTACATTAATTGAATTACCTGAAATCAGTGAATGTTGTATTTGGAAGTAAAAGTTAGCTGAAGTGGTAAAAGAAACCAAAAAACCCAACATTTTCTCAGTATCTGTTGTTTCGAGTGAATGTCCATAACCTAGTAAAATAATAATTGTTTAATGTTATCATGGCGTCAGGATTTAAAAAGAAAAGCAGGTGGCATACAAAGGTTTGTAATGAAATTAGCAAATGTAGCTATTTTAAAATCTTTTTACGCCTAGTATTGAGCGCTTAGGACTTTTTAAATGCATTTTCAGTTCATGATTTTTTTTTTTTTGTTAATTTCAATTTAGTTTTTAAATCAAAGTTAAAACACCTTTTGTGTACCACTGAACTCGTATGAGCTCATCTATTGTAATCCCATTTTAATTGCATTTTATTTTAAAATGGTTTTCAGTTTCAACTTAAGGTTATTTTTTTTTTAAATTGATGTTAAAACATTTTGTGCCTACCATTGAGCTCTAATGTCTTTTAATTAATAGTGCGACAGAATACAAAGGGTAAAATAATGTTTCACTTATTATTATTATTATTATTATTATTATTATTATTATTATTATTCCAAACATTGTTAAACATTTTTGTTCCTAGCATCAAGCTCTTTATTTTTTTTATTTTGCATCACTTGATATTACGTTGCACTTTGAATTCAGTTTTTACTTTTTTTTTATAATGATTTTAATCTCTATTTTTATTACTTCTTTTTATTATCTATTTGCTTATGCAAAGCACTATAAATGTCTGTGAAATGTGCTGCAAATAAGCCTGCTGTGGTTTAATGGGTAGATAAAAGCTGGGAATTATTTTACTGAGTATTTTACTCCGTATCTTAAAGGCAGTCGTGTGATAAGCATCAGTTCGTACACAGTAACTAGTGAAAAAGCAACACCGTAACGAGCCTAATGCAGGAAGCTTTGTCTCTGTTGTGGCTTAACCGTAGCTAGACTCGCTGCTGGTGCATATTCCCATGGTCACACACATTTGTGAAGGGTTGGTGCCGGGGCAGCAGCCTTGTTGTCTGTCTCCCTGCTCCACCACATGTGCCGGCTCTTTAAGAGAAGCGAGTCATTTAAGAGAGGAGTGTAATTTGGTGAGAGGAAAGATAATCGGTACTTTTTGATGTGTGTTTTTGAAGTTTAAGCATGATTTAAAGACCGTCTCTGCTGGAGATCTGACCCTGACCTCTACACATCCTGCTGATATAGCTGGACATGCTCGAGTCCATCTGGTAAGCTGGTTAAAATCGGCCTCCTGCTCCTGCGATTATAGGCTCGAGCATGTCTGAGTGGGACCGAATCTCATCTACCTGTTAGCTCCGGCATCAAACACATCCTTTCTGTCTGACTGTGGGGCATCTCCAGGTCTCTCCGTCTTCCCGAGATCACTCAAAGCTCGCTTGTGTGCGTTTGTGTGTTAGTCTGTCAGTGTTTGTGTGTCAGGTCCTCCTCAGAGGCCAATCACACAGACTGCCTGCTTCTCCTTTAGCTTTGTTGCCATGCCAACTGACCCGCTCTTTCCATCAGGTTTCTTTGACACGGTGGTGCTGGGATTCTCAGTGAGGCTGAGGGTGCGTTCATGTCAGCACTCTGCGCTGCTTTTGTAGTATTTCTGTGATTCAGTCCCTCTTTTTTTTTTTTTCTCAGCGGTATTCGGAGGAGCTTGCAATTTTTTCAAAGCCCTCTTCGATTGACGTGCGTCGAGCATAAGTACAGCCAAAAGGTCTCGCTTACCAACAAACGTCGCTGTGAACGACCGTTTCATGCGGATGCAATTTCGCCGATTCAAGTCGCTTTCCTCAAAAAAATGCACAAAAAAACTCTGCAAGTTGCATGGAGCATTTCTGAAATAAAAAGCAGCGAAGTCGAGAGTTTTTGGCCGCAGCTATCACAAAAAAAAACTCCTGTACGGACTGGTAATTGGCGTTGGTGAAGGTTCTGATTCAGGATGCAGTGATGCTGGTATCCAGTATCAGTATCGGTCCAAGACTCTCGCCTTTACTCATCCGATACCATGTTGTCATACGCTAGACGACACAAAATGACGGTGATCTGGATGTCAAATTTCATGATTAATCATGTTCATTATTAAGAGAAGGGACTAGATGCGCAGTAGAAAAGTTTGCTCTACTTGAATCCAGATGATGCCACAGCAACCTGTGGCCAGAAGGCAAGGGGGAGAAATTGGTTTTCTCTGAAATGGGAGGGGTGGCGTCTGTCCGTCTGTCTCTCCTGTCAATCACAACGATTGTGGGTGTCTGTGAGCTCATGTATGCAGAAGAAAGCAAATCCCGCTTTCCTCCAAGCGTGTATTAGCGTTCACCCTCCACTCTTGCCATGGTAGCTGTTGTACAATAGGGGACTAGAGGGAGAAAAACTTGTCCTCTTGGACATAAAACTCATGATGCATGAGAAGTCTGTTACTAGCAGCACAATCCTAGCTAGGCAAAAGAAAGGGGGCGGGGAAATGCATTCGGACATCACCAAGTGAGAGAAAATAACAACCCTTACCCAGCATGTCGTTTCTGACGATCAGTGTGCATCAGTTATCGATTACGAGGGGTTCCAACGCAATGAAAATGATAAATGTACGTTGCATACAGCTGTACAGAAGAGCTTTTCCGAAGTGAGACTAAAACCCGCTGTTGTCCACTGCAACCCTGCGTGATCCTAGGTAGCTAGCTAATGCACTTAATTTAAAATACTAACGTTACAAAGAACGAATCTAGTAGCCGGACACGCATGAACGTCTTTTTGTGGTCTCTGTTTAAAGCAGGAAAAGCTAAACAGAGCAAAAAGGAAAATGTTTTTATGACCTCTCTGATTGATTCATTCTAAGTAGGTTACTCATTTTGTTCTCCGTATCGGTATTGACGAGTACGGGGGGAGGGATAAATTGTATTGATTCATCCATAGTATTGATCCTTTTTGATTCTTGAATAATATTTAAAGTTTGTCACAGCCTACTATTTGGAAAGATCTCGCTCCCATCGTGAAGTTCCGTTCATTTTAACTGGTCAGTCCGTACAGGATTTCGATATCCCAAATTTGCGATAAACTACTCGAACTGCCGAAATCGTAATTGCACAAAGTTGTTTCGCACGGTCTTTCGTGGTGATGTTTGTCGGTAAATAAGACCTTTTTAGCTCTCTTTAAGAGGGCTTTACCTGAATGTGTGTTGTGATGACGTCACATGGGCAAATCTCTGGAAAATTCTTGGTAACTTTGAAGCGCCTCCTGAATATTGCAGAGTTGCTTCATTTTGCTAAATCCTGGAGGGCCTGGCTGGTAGAGGGAGTGCTCAAAGTGATGCTTGTTCTACCATTAAAGATCTTTGTTGGGGAAACTTCACACAGTAATCTTCTCAGATCTGCATGAATTTTGTTCAAGTAGGCCATGTGGACATTAACTTTCTTTACATTTTTTTTTCTTCCTGCAGACATATTTCAGTGTTTTAATGAGTTTCAAGAGTTTCTCTCACTTTTTTTCAGCATCTGTATTTATTTCCGCAGCGAAGCATCTAAGTGTTTGTGGGGAAATGTCCCGTTCTGCTTAAGCTATAAATTGCTGGAGTAGTAACTCACTTGTCTGGAACTGCGTCAAAAAGCCATGTGTGTGCATGTGCCTTTGCGAGAGATGATGTACACATCTGTGATGATATACGCCACTTCCCATTCCATGGTTTTTTTTTTTGTGTATTTTTATTTTTCTTTATCCCCCCCCGTGCCAGCTGTGGCTGCTGCGCTGGCTGCCTGTTCGCCGTGCATTCTGGTATGGGAAAACGGCCTCCGTCTGAACACCTGGACTGTGAGAGGAAGAGAGTGGAGGAAGCCTGTATCCAACCCCCGCTCACTCTTGGATAAATCAACGGGCATTTAGACAGACAGACAGACAGCCAGCCCCTTGTCGCAGCTACCAACTGTGCCCTTTTTAAAAGTATCTCCCTCTTTCTCTTTTCTTTCCTCTTTCAGTCGCTCGGGCCGAGCTGTCAGCACCAGGGTTTCCAATTTCTGCTAAAGCGTGAAGCAGAGAGGAGGGGTGTTGAGGAGCGGCGTGCCGTAATTGGCGCACCTGTTCATGAATTAAATCATCAGTTTCCCCCGTCTTTGCTTTTGGTTTGTTTTACATGCGTCGTCCGTAGCAACACCGCTGTCTGTTGTACATCGCTGCGTTCACAAATTCAGCCGAGACAACATTAGGCCCTTTTTGCCATGTGCACGAGCACCAGAGGCTTTTTGCGATGCACCTCTATTTTACATTTAGATCAGCAATTAGAACTGGGGAATGATTCTGGACCTTGTGAGTCTTTTTATGCAGATCTTTTTAATATTTTTTTTGTTTATGTATTTATGCAGGTTTGTGACCATATGTGTCGTTTCTCTAGTGCTAATATTATAAAGTTCATCCATGGGGAAAAACTAGGCATGGTGATTTTAGTAAGGTCTTCAAACAAACCGTACCACTCAAATTCGAATAGAGTTTCATAATGCTTACATATTCAAAGGATAAATAAATAAATAAATAAATAAATCCTGTTCGGATGTTCTCTTGATTTTAGATGCTTTATGCATGTCGGTGTAAACAGTTCTTAAACTTTGTGGCTTAAAATTCTGAATCCGTGTTTGATTTCTCAGGTATATGCTCCAGACACCTTGATGTCATACCCTATGAAGTGAGCATGTGTAGGGGATAATAAGCTACTTGGTTTTCAGTCTCACTGAGTAAGAGTGGTAGAGTGGAAACTTCTAAGAACTTCTAAGGAAAATGTAGTTAAATGAGTTAGTATGAGTGAGTGTCATCCATGACTGGCACCCTGTCCAGGGTGTACCCCGCCTTGTGCCCGATGTCTCCTGAGATAGGCTCCAGGTTCCCCGTGACCCTGAAAAGGAGCAAGCGGTTGAAGATGGAAGGATGGATCATAGCAATGAATAATGTGTATCATGTAATCATTTATCATGATGTTGTTGTTATCGATATATCGCCCAACCCTACTTTGAAATAATAATGTTGGTCATTCTTGACATTTTTTACATAACTAATAAGCGTGAAGGATACGAATGCGTTTGTGTAGCAACGCAGAATCATTCAGAAACACATTAAAGAACGGCCTCTCCTCTCTTAGCAGGGTTGTGGGTGTCCTTGACGTAGCCGTCTTCACATGTTTTGGAAACGTTTGCCAGAATAGTTTGATGGTGAAGCCATCAGGTGCTGCTGAACGTAAAGACGCAGCAGCTGTGAGGTCATGTGAGGACTTTGGATCACCGCTCAGACGGCAGTTAATGGACGTCTGCTCTTTAGACCGGCTTCGGTTTGTTCAGTGGCACCGTTAGCTCGTCACCGCATAGCTTAACGTCTCAGTGCATTTCAGCGTGTGTGGTAGATGTGGAGTTTTTCGAAAGGAAGTGTGCGTTGAGAAAATTGGTATGGAGTGCATACCACAGTTGTTCACAG
>JAFFST010053270.1:121650-146010 GCA_022414735.1 Noturus placidus
TCCACGACAATGCATAATGAATTTATAATCTCTGGACCGAGATCTAATTGAACGATAAGAGCTCTGAAGATTCCCATGCCGAGAATGCAACATCTGTTCTTCACATTCTCATGCTGCTCTCCAAAGGTCATTGCAGAGATTCCTTCCATTTCAGCACTGCGCTCTTGCTATTTCATATCACAGAAGGACTTCACACACATTTAAAGACGCACACACTCAGCTGCCCACACCTCAAATGCAACCACGAGGACCCAGATCTCACACACACTTTAAAAGCACCCTGGCTTCTTTCATCACGCCCAGTTCGATTCCCCTCTAACCACAAAGTTTGTTACAGATTAAAAAGTCCCCCTTATACTGAGCATGTAGCTTCATAATTTCATAATCAATGTTGTACCTGGGGTTGAACAGTTAAAGTCTTGTATATGAAAGCTTAGTTGACCACAAAGCACACTAATGACAATTCGCAATATAAAATCTATACTGTAGGATGTCCAATAAATGTGAACACAAGACCGACGAGGATCAGTCTGTATTTTTCAGCAATGTCTCAACGCTCCGAGTCCTAGTGTACCGCGTCTCAATCAGCTCCCTAGGTCAGTAGTCAGGGCATTGATTAGGGAGTCGGCCATTTTAAAGGCTGTCTCAAGCGCATAATCCTTCCGTTGCACTGGAACGTTCGCTCCCTTAAAAAAAATTTATCGTGTGTATCGTTTACACTACTCCTTGAGACACTAATGACTCCATTTGCAGTGACATGACTATGTACTCGAGTTGTAAAACATGGAGTAAAATGATTTAAGAAAATCCACTAGCTAGCCTATGATCCTGCTTGATGGAAAAGCTTACGATTCAGCTAGACTCAGCCTGTCAAAGTTAAAAATCACAAGCTACTTACATTTGTAGACCAAGTTCGTTCACCAATCCCCATCCCCCCCCCCTGCCCCCGAGCTGTGAACCTTCAGAACATATGACATTTCCAATACGGGAACATGGTGAGCGTCGACACTTCTTGGTTTTCGCAGAGCTTTGTGGGGTTTTTTTCTATTTATTAATTTTTTTAAGGGAGCGAACGTTCCAGTGCATCGGAAGGATTTTGCACTCGAGACAGCGTTTAAAATGGCCGACTCCCTAATCAATGCCCTGACTACTGACCTAGGGAGCTGATTGAGATGCACCCCTGATCTTTTGCCTCTGTATGCCGTCTAGATTGAAACCTAGGAGCTTAAAGTAATCCTGTAGCGTTATACAGCTCGCCATATACATTGCATCTGTTATTGAGAAGTTCTGCTGCTTTGGTCACTGCCTCGGGTTAAACGGTTAATTGTTTTTCTATGTGATAATGATGCATTGGGTTCAGTAGCATGTGTGCTGCAAGTAGCACCTCTGGTTAAGTGCACAATGTGGCCATTTGACAAGTACACTTAACATTCACAGGATACTTTTATTTTTCCCTCAGCTTACGACTTTCGGTTGATTGTTCTCATCCCTTTTTGTCATGCAGTGAATAAGGGAAATCACAACCTGCAGAATAATTGCATGCATTTGTTGCCTTGTAGTGCTAATGAGCCTGTTTCATAAAACTCTTCGCTGTTTAAATCGATCTGTAATTGCCTAGCCAAGACTCTGGTGTAGATGAGGGGTAACCAGTCGCTATATATAGTGGAAGTACATACACAGACCAGGGCCATATTCAGGGTTGAGTTAACTGCTGCTAATGAAGATTTCATACCACAATTACGCACGTCGGTATTCAGACCTCGGATATAACGCCGGCCTTAAGTAATCTATTCAGACGTCACAGGCAGGATGAGGTTTGAGTAATACAGAAGAAATGCCAAATAATAGGATGTGCTGCATTTACAAGCTGATTAAGAATGAGTTTGGAATCCATACTGTTAAATTTTGGATAATTACAATTGGGATAATTACAACTGGTTATATATTCGACTCCTATTTTAGTGCTTGCCGTCATCTCATTCATGTATCACCGTATTAGGGTTTTTCTTTCTTCCATTTTTAATTTTCTTTTAACACTTTTCCATCCTCTTCAAGTTCTTCAGTCCTCCTTTTCTGTCCCAGATTCCACCCCCTTGCACGTAACGGAAAGTGCTTGTGTTTAAGTGGTCTAGATGCATCAGGTGCTTCAACTCAAGAAAAATCGGCCGAATACAGAGGTGTGAACAACGCACAGGTGATTTAGGAAATCTGAATAGGATCTTGCAGAAAGTTAAACCAGTGCTTAACCCATCTCTGAGTACACATAACTTTCCCTATGTAAATACTGCCATAACATTTGGATTTAAATGGCCAACTTTGAGTACAGTCCCAAGTCTATGAACCTGGGAATATCTTCTCTCTCTCTCATATATCTTTTAGTCCCTCAGTGTCTTTTATATTCTATAGATGCATCATACGTCCAAGTCTATGAACCTGGGAATATCTCCTCACTCTCTCTCACTCACACTCTCTCTCTCTCTCTCTCTCAAGCACACATACAGAGTGACCAATACATTGCTGAGACTAGACTCGTATTCCCCACCTCAGCAAAACCCATTCCTGCTCTTAGTGCTTATAGATTTACTCTGCAAAGCGAGCCTGAATTGTCGCATAAACATATTGCAAAGTAACATTTGCTTGAGCCTGGCATTTCTCCATCAATCCCTTCACTCGTGTGGTTTTTTTTTTCTTTCTTTCTTTCTCCCTCTCTCTCCTTTCTTTATGAATGAATGAACAGCTTGGTATCGTATTCAAAGATACGCTGTTCATTCATTCTTTGCAATCTCCTCTCCCTCTCTGATTTTTCTTACCTCCTGCCTTTTGACGAAATAATCCTGCTTTTACACAACCTCTCCCCACCCTCCCAAAAAAGTCATTTTTGCTCTACGGCTTTTGTGCTCCTCAGAGAATCTACACAGTAGATTACATTGAATTTTTTTCTTTTCCTCTCTCGCTCGTATGGAGTTCCATAATGGACCCATAACCTGAGGGCGAACATGCAATTAAATAAGAGCGGCTCACTGTTCAACTTCTCCTGTTGTCTATGCTCCATTTTACGTACATGCAGACAAGTGTATATACTCTATAACTATACAACATGCAGGTGTACTTTGTATTAATTATGGCTGTTCTTAGCCTCCGAAGTACATATGTTTCTGCATGTCAGCTTCTTTTGTAGTGCTCGTCCGTGTTCCTTCTCAGTAAATGCAAACCGAGAAACGGAAGGACGTACATGAATTCTGCCTTATTATTTCTGGAAACAGCCTTGGGCTTTCTTTCTCTCATTCACGAACCCTCTCTTGCAATATGTTCCCCTCTCTCGCTCTAGCTCTCTCTCGCTCGCTCGGCCGCTCTTTCGACCTTGCCTCTGAAATATGTGCATGTTTGTGTGTAATTAGCTTTTACATGTCAGTCTGCCTACTGTATCCATACTGAGCACACCTTACCCTGAGCTGTGACAGCTAGGGTGCGTCGATCCATCCCTGTCTGTTTATGCCTGTAGTGCAGGGGTGTGAGACTCCAGAGCACTGCACACTTCAGCACTCAGCATCTCAGACTGCTGTGTTTAGCATTCTAGCTCATTTAACACACCTGATTTGACTTGTCGGCTAATTAACGAGGCCTTCCTGGACTTAATGTGGTACATTAGGAGAGGGAAAACAAGTCTCTGTAAGGCTGCGGAGCACCAGGACCTGATATTGGTGCTTCTTTCATTGAATATTGCTCTTCCTCTTTCTTTCCACTTGCGTCGCTGTGTCTATACGGGTGCTTTTGCATATGCAGCGTTTAGTCTGTTTGGAATCGGACTTGTCTGTGAGAACACGGTAAGTCCACTTGAGTCCAAGCCAAGGCAACGGATCTGAGACGGTCTGAGCGACCTTCTGGTCTTCGTATGGTTTCAAGTGAACTCTAGCAGTTTGAATGCAGTAAGCAAGAGTTTCTACTACTTCTCAGGACGTGAGCTGCTAAACTGGCCCCATAAAGATTCAAGCTGAATAAAAAGACAGCTGTAGCATTGCAGAAAAGCCATGTGATCAGATATTTGTACCGATGAACTCTGCATGCGATACACACAATGTTTTCAACTCGCTATTTCTATAATTATCTAATTATTTACTTATCGCTGGTCCCGTGTTCGTAATGCTTGGGTGTTTTTTGTGATTTCTGGGCACTCTTGGAGTTTTCTTTACCTTTTTTCCATTGCCATATTTCTGAAGAAATCTTTTTCCGAGTATGTTTTCAGTGCTGTACGTCATTTATCAAATATTGTTATAAATCTGCTCTGGTTCAGACTCAACAAATTGACCAATAGGTGTCAAAGTGCCCTAAAATATAAAGCAAGGCAAAACAGTCATATATATATATATATATATATATATATATATATATATAAATAAAAAACACCAAGACCACACCCATAACTAATATAACGCAGACCACATGCTTGTCACCAATCTTATTTAATGTGTTTATTTACACACTTAAACAGGACATGGTAGACGGGGTCTTTAGTTTAGATGACTTAAATCAGCAACTGAGTTCAGAATGTGTAGTTGGATAAAGCTCAATCTATTTGAAGTAGGGGCACGTCTCAGAGGTTCTACTACTTTTCCATCATCTGTCCTTTACATCATGCTTTTGTATTCTTGAATTTGGTACATGGTAAATGGCGCACTTTTATATAGCGCTTTTATCCAAAGCGCTTTACACTGTGTCTCATTCACACACACTCGCACACCAATGGTAGCAGAGCTGCCATGCAAGGTGCTAGCTTGCCATTGGGAGCAACTTGGGGTTCAGTGTCTTGCCCAAGGACACTTTGGCATGTGGAGTCATCCGGGCCGGGAATTGAACCGCCACCCCTACGATTGATGGACACCCGCTCTACCAACTGCGCCACAGCTGCCCGAATTTCCCCTCGGGGATCAATAAAGTATCCATCTATCCATCCATCCAATCACAGCAGCGAAATGGCAACATGAACGCTGCACAAAGCTCTAATAAACGAGCTAGCCAACTAATGTGTTTCTGTATGGGTATTATTTCTGCAGCTAGTTTTAGCATATTCTAGGGTGCACCCGGAGGGTCCTCTTGTAAATTTTATTTTAACCAACCGTCGATCTTGAGATTTTTATTGTTTGATCATTGGCTGTGATTCTGGTATCAGCAACAAGAAAATCTTGGTCGGTGTCCAAAATGGTGTTGAACTCCAAATGACGGTAATCCTAATGATTGTTGTTTAGTTAATGGATTTCATTTTTGTTAAACACCGTTGCAATACTCCCAGTAGTGTTATGTAGTAAACAGGGTTGTAAATATAATCAGTTTCTACACAACTACAATTTTTTTTGGAGCAAAACCAATGACTGCTAACATGAAAGCAGCTTGCTGATACTGGAGCAGTTCTAACCGACTGCCTGGCGCTCTCTGCTCACAATTCCAGCTATCTTAAGCTTCCTCCAAATGTCTAGATCTGGAAATTCACTGGAATTAAGTGGAGTCCACCTTGAACCACATTTAAGCGGCTTGTCTTGTCTGACGGTCATCTATATCGTCTCTTCATGTCTGCGTGATGATTTCATTTCCTGTAAGAACTAACCGCTCTTTAAAACTCATGTCACTCCCTCATCCATAAAATGGGAAGTATGATTCCAGTTCAGTGGAGCAGGATGCAGGTTATACTGTTGCTCGGAGGTGGTGGATTGGGTTACAGTGACTAAGCTGTAGGAAAGGAGTCTGCGACTGAGCAAGAGTGAATTCATGCATGTGTGGGTGTTTTAACTCAAAATTCTGTTCTGTGATGTAAAAAAACCCCAAAAACATTATGGAACAGGACCTGGTTGTTTTCTCTTGTTCTATTTTTGAGCAACTGAAATGCAAGTTTGGTGTTCAACAAAAGAGCCCGTGTAACAGGGCGTCAACTCCAAATTTCATAAAGCCTGATGGGATTCCATCCATAAGTATCGCATAATATTTCATTTAATACATTTAAATATGATTCATTGCTTAATATGTTGTAATGCCAAAGATGCTACTTAACATCACAGGAGCATAACTATAACTTTACACTCATTTTAAAACCTCAGGATTTTATGAATATGCTAGAGTATGTAGACTGCGCACATCCCAGTAACCTCCTGACATGCATATTAGCTAGCCAAATAGCTAACTGCCAATTAACTCATATTTGTCACTGGTAGCAAATGGGATTTCAGTAGCGGATACACAATTCTTATATTCGTAGTACTTTTAAATAAAGTAGCTACACCCGACAAACATACCACAACAAGCATGGTTTTGTTTAGTGACGTTTTTCTATTCAAGAAGTTAGCTAGCTAGCTTGGCACACAGGTTGTACTGCTAGAAATTCTAGCATGTCAAGCCCCAGGTCAGTTTTATAAAGAAATATTAAGTCTCGGGTTTAAATGTCTAACTTGCGCAGTGTTTTTAACAAGTTTGACCCAAACTCCAAGCTGTGATCCAGTCAGAACATGTTGCTATTAAAAATCAGTTTCTGGGGTAACTTACGATTATGATAAACGGCTGTTATGTAGTTTTATATACATACCTTGCATATTTTTATATAACTTTATTTCTGCTTGGAGAGGTTTCTAGGCACCGGAGTAAAGAAAAGACACCATGGTGCAAAACGCTGTAACTTTTTTGATTGTATTATAAACACAAAACGTGACCGTTATGGCTTCGACATCTCAAAACACAACAAAAAATTTCTTACAAAGAACAGACACAAAAATGTAGAAAACTCATTTGATTTTGTATTTTTTAAATTTTATTATTATTAATTTTTAAAGGTTTCTTAAGCTGAAAATACTCGTACTAAGAAACCGGCATGCCAATGTGCAAATGTCTGAATAATAAACCTTTTAGTTTTGGGTATGTCATTCATAAGAAAAAAAAAAAGAGAGAGAGATTTAAAAATACCTTCAGTGTGTAAGGGATTAGACTACATAATGGACACTAATGGTGGTGTTTGGTTTGGTATTCAGCCTTGAGCTACTTTAGTGCACTTTAGTTTCCTTCTCTACTAAACCCTTTCTGGTCCTTTCTTCTATACCCATCTTCTGTCTCTCTTCTCAGCACTAATTGAGTGGACATTGACCCATTGAACCCTTTGCTAGCTTTATGGAGCTTTGAAGGACATGCACCTGCAGAGTGCATAATAAATGACCTATATAAATATTTAAGGGAACAAAGTATATTTTCTTGGCCAGTCCACGTATACAGGACTTGTTATTGTGTATGCCAAAGACGCTGTGGGGTTTTTATGGGCTTCTTTTCAAGTCTAAGGCCTGTATGAAAGAGAGAGCGAGCGCAAGACTGATGTTTTATTGGAAAACCTGGCAGCTTTAATAGTGCGTCTTTATTCCTCATTATCATGCTTGAGAAACAGCCATCCTCTTTCGGCACTCTATTCCTGTAACTCGATATCACAAGCTCCCTTCAAGCCCCCCACCCCCTCCTCCTCTTCATCTCTCTCTTAATCCTTGTCATACTTGTTCAGGAAAAAGCGTTGGCACTTTCATAGATTAAACAAGTCTGGGGAAAAAATACAGAGACAAGCGGCTGAAACGGAGCCACGCACACACCTCTAAATCCTTCAGGAAGCAGAACGAACACGTCAGGCCAATTAGAGCTAATGCATGGTGACGCGGGGAATCGAGGGCAAGGGGATTGGTGCCATATGGCAGGACAAGCTGGAAATCAGGAAGGAAAGAGAGAAACAGGCTGAAGAGGGGGTTTCTGGGCGAGGACAGAAGCAGTAGGTGCGTCAGGATAGGAATAGAAAGGCGGACAAATAGACAGAAGTTAAAAGCTCATCTCGGCACACTGCGGTCTCGGGGGTGAGGGTCCGCATGAGGATGGAGAGGCGAGAGACATGCATCATCAGTGGAGAAATGATGGCATGGGAGAAATGAGCAATTCTTTGATGCATTGACATCATAATCTCATGTTAGTTTATGCAAAATATTTTTTAATGCATTCAATGAATTAATGTCAGCAGTAGCAAAAATAAACACTATAAAACTAGGACTGTCAGTTTTTGAAAATTCAGTACATTTTGAATATTTATTATCCTGTAAATTTGCCTGGGGGGTCGGAATTTAGACACAAAAGAAGCGGAGCTCCACTGTGGCTAGTGGGAGCTCTCAGCCAATCAGGAGAGAGATGGAGAGAGAGCACGAGTGTAAACAAACAGGAGTGAGAGTATGACTACCTTCTATAAGCAAAAAAAGGATTGAGGGCTGACTTTTCTTGTCTTTTTGAACGGAAGGCATTTATTTGTGATGTAATTTTATGCGAGGCTAATGAATGATAGCAATCTGATTTATCCTCATTGTAAAGTTTGTATCGTTACCCAGTTGTTCAGCTGTTTTAGCTAGAGGACAGCTAGTAGCTAATGGCGACGTTTTCATGAGTTACGTTTAATTTAGAGTTTTCAAACTTCGGCAACTGAAAGCTGATCAATACTTATTTTTTCTCTTTGTGTGTGTAATTTAAACATCTATCTGTTTATCTATGTGTTAGGTAGTGTGCTGAGAATAGTCGGTCTATTGTCAACACTTTCTTTTATTTATTTTGGTGTTTCCTTTAAAGTAAGAACTCAAGACCCAACCTTGCCTGAAATAATGTATGTATTTTATTCTGTGATCTGTTTTAATTAGCATGCTAACTATAAATGTCATGCATTTTAAACTTGGGTGAGTTCAAACTATATATAGCATGTATTGTCATAACTCTTCCATAAACCCAAGGGGGCGACATTAGCAGAAGATTTTTGTAGCCTCAGATTGCTGTTATGTGCATAGAATATATTTCAGATGAGTTCTCACTGAACATATATTTCATCCACACAATGGAAACGGTACAGCACAACACTTTACAAAATGTTCTTCTGCAAGTAGCTCACATTCATTCTTTTTTTTCTATTCTTGTTTTCTTTTTTACTGGAAAGGACGAAACTCCAGAACCTCACACCCTGCTGTTTTAAGTAACAAGCATTGACGGTCCAAATGGAAAATACATTACCTTATGATTGATGAAAATGGTGTTGTTTTTCAAAAAAGCAAAGGGACTTACTGGAAAATGTAGTCATAATGTAGACTATAAAAATCCACAATTGAGCTGCATTAACATCATAGCACCCTTGAATCGACGGGGGGGAATCGAAGGTCTCAAGAGAATACCCAGAGAGGTAGCTGTTAAGTAAAAAATGGAGCTAGAACATTACAAAAGGAGTGACCTTCCTATAATAGTTCTGTATCTGAACCATTAAGATGTCACTTCTCATCCTTCCCTGGCCTCAGGTTTGTCAGTCATTCTCCTACAGCTGTTTCAATGAACAAATAAAACAAAAAGCAATTTAAATGGTTCAACACAACGAATGCTTCAAGTGGGTTCCTCAAATTCAACTGAAAATGTAACTTATGATTTCTCCAGTCTCAAAATTACTCAACCCCTTCATGGCAAGCATCTTTAGTACTTAGTAGAGCACCCTTTTGCTGTTATGAGCTTCTGCAAACGAGATGCAGAGCCAGACACCATCTTTTGTCAGCGTTCCTGAGGAATCTTAACCTATTCCTCATGAGCAATGGCCTCCTGGTCAGTAATATTCATGAGTTTGCGTGCTGCAACCGTCGTCTTCAAATTCCACCAGAGATTTTCTATGCGGTTCAAGTCAGGTGACCGTGATGGCCCTGTAGAATCTTCCAGGACGACTTCTGCAACCAAGCCTTGGTGGAATTTGATGGGTGCTTGGGATCATTGTCCTGTTGGAAGGTCCAATGATGCCCAAACTTCAGCTTCCTCATAGACGATATGACGTTTTCTCCTAGAATTTCCTGATACTTCAATGACTCCATCTCGCCTTCCACACGCTGCAGGTCTTCAGTGCCAGAGGATGAAAAGCAGCCCCAGAGCATCACCGATCCACCACCATGCTTGACTGTGGACAGAGTGTTCTTTCTTCATTCTTCTTCCTCCAGACATACTGCTGATCCATCATGCCGAAAAGTTCCATTTTTGTTTCATCGCTCCACAGAACAGAATCCCAAAACGCCTGTGGCTTATTTATATGATTTTGAGCGACTTTTCTTGTGCTTTTGGGTCTGTAGTGGTTTACGTCTTGGAGTTCTGGCATGGAAACCTTCTGTGTTTAGTACATGCCTTACTGTGCTCACTGAACCCTCAGTGCCTGTTGCAATCAAGTCTTGCTGCAGGTCTTTTGCAGTCACTTGAGGGTTTTTCACAACCTGCCTTCTCAGAAATCTAGTTGCTGCCGTTGATGGCTTCCTTTTTCTGCCCTGTAACAGGTATTTCATATTTTCTACCCTTAGCCAGTTCAGGTATTTCCGTGTTCCAACTCAAGCACACCTGGTGCAACTAATGAAGCCCTTGATTAGTTGCATCAGCTGTGCTTGAGACAACACCTGTTTTGCATATTTGTGCTGTTGTGAGGGATTCTCTTCAGGGGGGTGAATAATTTTGAGACTGGAGAAATCATTATAAATTTTTTCAGTTGAATTCCACTTGAAGCATTCGTTGAACTATTTCAATTGCTGTTGTTTGATTTGTTCATTAGAAACCACAAAGTCTGTAATAAACCTGATTTGCA
Source organism: Noturus placidus (assembly GCA_022414735.1). NCBI lineage: Eukaryota > Metazoa > Chordata > Actinopteri > Siluriformes > Ictaluridae > Noturus > Noturus placidus. Next base: position 132,284 of record JAFFST010053270.1, read on the forward strand.
ATTGGGGTTGAATAATTTTGATTGCAACTGGAAGTATTTGTGCTCCTAACCGTGTTCTGTCGCGTGTGTGTGTGTGTGTGTGTGTGTGTGTGACTCCGCTTCATTAGTGCTTGTTTTCACCCTCACTCGGAGGATTTAAATGAGCCGTCGTTCTGACCTTTATAATCTCTCTCTCCCCTGGTCCAGGTCTGTCCTAAGCCCTCCGACAGCGGGGTAAGGCCCTGTCGTGGCTGTTTGTTGGATAATTGCCTCTCGTGTGAGGTGTTTGTCTCCTTTTAGTTATTTCTCCTCCTTACTTATTGAAGGGTTAAAAAGAAGAAAAAGCGATGGAAGGGGTGGGCAAGAAAATGCGTCTGCTAGACACAAATGACCAGCCATTAGCGTGCCACCGCTGCTTTTGTTCCTTAGGCAAAGCTTGTCTGCTGCTGTGAATACTGTAATTGAATTGACTGGAGCTGTCTCTGAACACCGCCAAGCCTCTTTCCTCAGCTCAGAAGCCTGGGAAACTTGGAAAAGTAGAATTTTTATATACTGATCAAACACACACAGATATACATGGTTAAAGTCCATGCTCGCTACTTTCAAATTGTGGTTGTCTGGTTATGAAAAGATGCCACGAGCAGTCTACTTTTTGGACGAAAACATTCTGACCGCTTTGAGTACGTTATTTGTGCTACAATGTTGTTTCCTTAATATTGAGGGATCCATAGCACTGAATCGAGCTACTAATGCTAAGTTAGTTTAGGGTATAATTTTAGCCATACAGAGTCTTCTCTCAACAATTCACCAGCATATGAGGAAAATGTTGATATTCAAAATGGTTCTGTCTGGTTCTCTTTGATATTCTGGCATTACATTGTCCAGTATAAAATACTTAACAGCTACTGTGTATTAGCTGGCTATATTCCTCTTAGCCTTAGCATTCAGCTAGCTTATGTGCTTAAAAAAAAAAGGATACTAGGGCTGTATATATATATATATTTTTTTATATTTCTTCCAATTTAGATGATCTTTGAGTTCAGTTTGTCTCTTACCCAGCATTTAAAAAGGCCAGATACTATGATTGCTTCTGTGTACTAGCAAGCTAATTTGTTACCTCATTTTCAGCTAGTTTTTGTGTGATTTAAAACAAAATGTAGTGCTATACATATGTCGAATCTTTTTAAAAACATTTGTTCTAGTTTAGATGACTGTACACCATGTTTCTGTCTCTTACACAGCATTTTACATAGAATCAGGAAATATTGCTTCTGTTTACTAGCTTGAAGCTAGCTTGTGTGCTGTGTAGTTTTTCCATTTTTATTTATTTATTTATTTGTATATATTTTAAATCACATCATATTTGTTCAGATTTAGATGATTTCTGGACTGTTGTCTTCTCTTGCACAACATTTTTAAAATCGAAGCAGGCATCACATCAAACTGAGTACGTCAGGAACTTCCTATACTGCTGTACTTTAACATGAATAGATGTAGACACAATACAGATCATGAGACATGGTGGCCATGACAGATGGAGGGGTAAAAGTCCAGTGGAATATCAGAGGAAACTAGGCTTTGGGGATTTGAAGATGCAGTGGGAGAGCGAGGGAGAGATTGGAGTAGGGAGGTTGAATTACTCTCGGCTGCTGGCCCCAAGGCCCCGGCTCTCCACAGTGGCCATGCTGCGTTTGAAGTTTAATTAAAGTTTAGATTGGGTATCAAACGTGGCCTCACCTGCTTCGAGTGAGGGAGCAGGGTCTGAAATTGAATGGCGGGAGAGTGACCTGTCTCTGATCCTTGGGCACAGCGGCTAGGATTAGGTTCTATCTGCATGAAGCATACGGCCCCCAAGGCCATGACTTTGTGTGTGGTTTGGGGAGGGAGGGGGGTCTGTGTGTGGTATGGTATAGAGATGTCGGAGCACAAGTCCATTTGGATTTTATCTTAAACTATTAGGTTTGTATTAGGTAAGGGATGTTTGGTTGTGTGCGTGTTGTTGTATATGTTGCTCCTCATTAACATGTACATGCACTGATGTAATAACCTGCCTAACTAATTCTCTCTTTCTCGCTGTCTCCTTGCAGTGTGAGGAGGAGTGTGTGTCCCATGTTGCACTAGGAGTGTGAGTGTGTGTGTGAGATGCTGGCCTGTTTGCCAGGGCCAGGTGACCTCTCCCTCCAGCTTCTTCCCCACTCGCAGATGAACACTGGACTTCAGAAATGTGAGTACTAATTTACAGATACACTCTCACACATGCACACAGGGGAAAAAAAATCTGCATTCTTAATAAAATCGATCAAGAGGTACAACCTATACCAGAGCTTCTGAGGGTATTATGATTGCCAGTCATCCGTGACCAATGAGAGAGACAGGAACACCGTAATATTGCTTATTATACAGTACCATAGACGCCGGATCCACTATGACGCTTGTCAGGATAAATCACTTGTGAATAAATAAATAATTTGATGTACTATAGACTGATGTGTTAAGAGAAAAGGTTGCCAGATATTTTCCGTCTCCAGGTGTTTTGTCTCGCCAGTTTGCTTTTACCGAGTGAACAATGCTTCCTGCTCAGTGGAACAATCCATTTTAATGTCATCAAGCAATACTTAATTTTTTAAAAAAATTTAAATATGTGCCAGGATATGACAAATATAGAAATGCAATTCAGATCAATATCAGTGTCTCAATGTCAGATTCACATCTCAGACTTTCAGCGTCAGTATATTTCATAAGCAAATGTAAGCATAATAAAGTTTAGTCAACGTTAGTAAACTTTTGTAAACACATTGTCGATCATTAGCACATCTGCACTGGTTGAGCTGACCCTATAAAGAAGAGTTCAGCTGCAGCACAGTAGATGAGCTTTTACACTCATGTGAAAAAATAAGTAAATTTGACATATTTGGACAGGCAAGTATTTGATCTTTGAAACGGAGCCTACTAATGAAGTTGGTATACTTTTATTAAAACCATAAGGACAAATAGCTTTTTCAATTTATCAACAGAAGTATCAATAGACGTGAGATTCGTCTGTGGAAAAAGTAAGTATACCCTTGGTCTTAGAAGCTAGTATTGCCCACTTTTGCAGAAATAAGTTCCCGTAGGTGTTTTGCATAATTGTCCATCAGGCTTGCTGGAATTTTTGACCACTCTTCCATACAATATATTTTCTGTTGCAAGATGTTTGAGGGTTTTCTGTCATGTACGTCCTGTTTCAAATCCCCCAACAACATTTCAATGGCATTTAAATCTGGGCTTTCCGTAAACCTCAATTTCGTCTTTTTGAGCCATTCCTTGGTGGATTTGCTCGTGTGCTTAGGATCATTATCCTGTTGAAAAGTCCACTTTTGGTTCGACTTCAACTTTCGGACAGATGGCCTCACATTATCTTCAAGCACTCTTTGATATGATGCAGAGTTCATAGTTCAATGAATGCAAGCTGTCCAGTCCCTGAGGCAGTGAAGCAACCCCAAACCATAACATCTCCACCATCGTGCTTCTCCTCATAAGCTGTCTTTGGTCTGTGCCAGACATGTCTGCTGTTACTGCGGGCAAATAACTCTAACTTTGTTCATCTGCCCAGAGCACATTATTCCAAAAGGCCTGGTCTTTGCCTATATGCTCATTGGCAAACTGTGGTCTTGCTGTAATGTTCTTTTTAGACAGTAAAGGCTTTTTTCCTGGCATGCCTCCCATGCAGGTCAAATTTGTGCAATCTCTTTCTGATTGTAGAAGCGTGCACTTTGACACCAACAGTTGCAAGACTTACTAACACATCCTGTGATAAAATTTTGGGGGTCTTGGAGACTTCTTTTTGCATCAGATGGTCTGCGCTTGGGCTGAATTTGCTTGGACGGTCAGTCCTGGACAAAATCAGCAGTTGCTTGAAATCTGCGCCGCTTGTAGAGGATTTTCCTTACAGTGGAATGATGCATTTAAAATAATTTAAAGATTGTTTTAAATCCCTTGCCAAACTCCTAGGCATCCACAACCATTTTTATGAAGGCTTTACAGAACTCTTTAGATCTTGGCATGATGACACCTTGCACCTCAATAGCAAAGGGAACATCAGACATTAGATATGTGAGAGGTATAAATAAGACCGGTTCCACCTGCACTCCCTAAGCAGGATCTAATCACCGACCGATCTTGAACACCTGATTCTAATTTTATGGATTTGTAGGGGTGTACTTACTACTTCCATGTTATTGATTCCATGATATCGCCTTTATTAACAGGCACTGTTTCCAAGAGGATCAAATGTTTGCTTATCCAAATATGTAAAAAAAACAATTTCTATGGGTGTACTTATTTTTTTACATGACTGTGTGTTCCTGACCCTGCTATAAACTGTGATGAAATAAAAGGAGCCAATGGGCAAAGAGCAAGATAAACAGTTGTGGTAAAAACAGTCAGTCTAGATAAAGATGTCTAAAATGTTGCTATCTGAGTACGTTACGAATGTCATGATTTGATCAAGTTGTTGTATAGCTACTGTATGTGCTGTAGTGCGGTGACATAAGCCTGATCAGTTCAGTGTTTCAAAATAATTCAAGGATTCAAAGGTTTTATTTGTCACGTACAGGGTACAGCACACAGTGAAATACAGAGTGGTTGACACTGGAGTATAGAGTAATGGAGGGTAATAATGGGAAAAATATATAGATGTAATAAAATAGACGTAGGGGTTTCAGTTTCTTCCTCCAGTCCAGAGACGTACATTGTAGCCTGATTGGAATTCCTAAATTGTCCATAGTGTGTGATTGTGCAATGCGATTAGGTTGGTACTCTGTCTAGGGTGTTCCCTCACCTTGTGTGCCCTGGGATAGGCTCCAGCTTCCCCAGTGACCCGGTGTACGATAAGCGGTATGGAAAATATTGGTAGATTTAAGAAATCTTATGTTTTAACCATATATGCAGTACAAAATGTAAATTTTACCGTTGGAAGGTTTTTACCAGCTCTCTCTCTCTCTCTCTCTCTCTCTCTCTCTCTCTCTCTCTCTCTCTCTCTCTCTCTCTCTCTCTCTCTCTCTCTCTGTCTCTCTGTCTCTCTCTCTCTGACTCTCTCTCTCTCTCTGACTCTCTCTCTCACTCTTTGACTCTCTCACTCTCTGACTCTCTCACTCTCTCTCTCTCTATAAAAGCCCTTAATTCAGTACGTTTACATGGACAATAATCCACTCTTAATCAAATTCAGGTCATAATCTAAGTAATCTCTAATTGAATTAAGACAGGTGGAGTACTCCTGTTTTAGTCGTATTATGGACGTGTATTACAGACATGTAAACACCTTAATCACATTATGGACGTCATGTGGGAGTTTTCACCGCATTTTGACAGGACACGATCATACACGGCCGTTTTACGGTGAACAAGAGTTGGCCGTGTCCCAAACCACATACTTTCCTACTATAGGCCTGTAGTGGGGGAAAATACATGTATCTCGGCTATTATATAGACGGTAACTACGCGATTTCGGACACACCCACGGCTTCAAGCAGTTGTCTATTAGCACGTACAGCATGACAAATAATTAACTGTACTTGAAGTGTTCGTAAAAATATTTTATGACACGGTGACGTAATAACGTGGGCTCTTAATCTAATTATGTTCTATAACATGTACCTATAACATCTATAACATAAAAATACTCATGTAAACACCTTAATCACTTTATTATCTTAATCAGAGTAAGGTCAATAATTAGATTACTGCTGTCCATGTAAACGTAGTCATTGCTATATCAGCAAACATTATTGCCAAGTCAGTTCACTTGTAGTCTCGTATTTATTCCAGTTTTATGACTGGAAATATCCTCCAGCCTGAACTGTAGTTCTAACCTCTCTAATATCAATACCGGCTGCATAAATCCTGTATTGGTCTTTCCAGTGCAACATCTTGCATCTGCGGAGAGGACAATTAAGGACAGCTAAATTCTGTTCCTGCCTTCCTCATGTCCACAATTGTGTGCTCCTGTGACAAAAAGACTCGGGTCTATCTGTGCCAGTGTGAACGACACCCCTGAGTGACAGCCAATGCCCAATAAGCGCTGCTTTTCACCACGCACCTGTCAACCTCGCCCCCAGTCTCATCTCACACACACGTGCACACACACATACACACACTTCCAGGAAACCCTGCTGCCTGTCCAAGCCTGTCCTTTTCAATGATGTTGAGCACTCGGTGAAATTAGGCGCTGTTGTTCGGAGGCCCAGCAGGAGAGCGGCAGCCATCAACTCCAACCTCCATCACCTCCAAACACAGAGAGCACCTGCTGCTCCTGCACCGCCATTCAGCTCTACATCTCTCTACCTCTCTCTACCCCTCTCTCTCTCCCTCTACCCCTCTCTCTCTCTCATAACACACACATACGCTCTCTATCTCTGCCCTGGCCTTTTCTCTTCCCCCACGCTCGCTGTTCTCTCAGCAGTAGACAAATGTGGGTGTCGCCTGACATGACATGTCACGAGATTGGCAGGGGAGCTATTTAGCGAGGAAATGTCAGAGGCCATTTTGTTTAGTCAACAGCCCATGACGGAGAGAGCGAGCGAGAGATGAGGTACTATACTCCATGAGGAAAAGGATGTGATTAGTTTGTCCAGCTGAAGCACACTATCATTGTGGCACACAATGCCCTCAGACATGTCTGGAAGATTTTCAACTTTTCTGGCTACAAACGTCAGACTTTTTTGATTGGTTGAAATCTGAATTATGACACAAATTTTTTTTAATAAAAAGTAAACCTTTGAATCTGGTTGTTTTTCATAATCTTCTGTGTTTGCATCATGGTGCATGTTCACTAACATGGTTAGTGCAAGAAAAGAGATCCTGCAAAGAAATAAAGTTCATTTTATTTCCCTTCTCTATTTTTTTCTCTCCAAGGATTTCAAAATGATTGTGCATCCAGCAATGGCAGAATTTATTTATCCCCCCCCCCCGCCTTCTACTCAATAAGGATATTTATATCCCATCGCTGCTGATTTTATTTAAAAAAAAAACCATATGATTGGTCAGAAGGTTTTAGTTAGTTTTCTATAACAGCAGTTCGTACAGTAGTTACGGCAGGAGGAATAAATCGCATTATGATGATGATGATGATGATGATGCCTCTTCATTGTTGATTATTTTCCTGTAACAGTACACCCCATCATGGTTTATTCCTTACTTGGTGGACATTTGACTTTCACTGACATCATTTTAAGTTGGTAAGAAAAGAGCTGGTAAAAAACAATTGGTCAAAAAAAAATCTACGCTCAGAATCTATTCATTGACGTTAAGAGAAATCCTTGCAGTCAGTCCAGCCAGTGAGAACTAAATGTGTTCTTATTAGCCAAGATTTATCCAGCAGTTTGTGATTGCCAAAATGAACGCAAAATCAAGAAAACGCCACACTATCCGGAGGAGCTTGTGATTTTTCAGATTTGCTGCAGATTCACCACAGACTCGGGCCAAGGCGTGTCACGTGACGTCATCACAACGCACATTCAGCCAAAGCCCTTTTTGATTCAAGTGTGTCGAACATGAGTACAGATAAAACGTCTCAAGAAACATCACTGCGAAAGATCGTGCAAAATAATTCGTGTGATTGCAGTTTCGCCAATTAAAGATGTTTTCGGGGGGGGGCGGCAAACTTTTATTTTTTTTAATTTTATCTATCTATTTATTTATTTATGTATTTATTTATTTATTTATTTATATAAAGCTTTAGCAAAATCAAGGATTTTTGGCCACAGCGATCACAAAAAAAAAACACTCATTGAAATCCTGTACAGACTAAAAAGACCCCATTGGGGGAGCGTGTGGAGTGATAGACACTTTGTGCAGCAACCTGTCCCATCATGCACCAGGAAACGGCAGCAGAGGAACTATGACAGACACAACAGCATTTGCGGTTCTGCTTCTGTCTCGGTTTCAAAACTGTGCTTGTCTTAAAAAAAGAAGTAAAAAATACATGTAGCATTGTGACACTTGCTTAAATTAGCACGCGAACATCAGGTAAAGCTAAACACTGACTGTCACTCTTGTCTAAATCACATGTATTTTTTTAGCAATTTAACAAATTCATTTAAAAGTAAGTTCTGTATACTAATCGTGTTCATTTGTGAATTAGAACATATCTTTCAGTGTTTGCTCACAGTATGTGATTTCCGAGCCATCCTTTTGTCATTCTCATTCCCTGTCCCTTTCTCTAAGCACTCATACACCTTTCCCCTGTGTGTCTCGCTCTTTACCTCCTCTGCCCCCCCTCTCTCTCTCTCGGTGCCATGTTCTCCTGGGAGGCTGACTGGTGATAATGAGGACTCAATCTCTGTAGAATGGCAAAACCCAGTTAGACAGACAGACAGTGTCAACAGTGGCAGGAGACATCACTCTCCACTCGCAGGGGAAAGCCGAGAAGAGGAGAGGAAGTGACAGAGAGGGCTGAGTGTCACAGGAAAGGAGAGAGCTAAAGAGCGTTGACTCTGAGAGAGGGGGGAATGGAAGCGAGGCGCGCTGCAGGTGTTTGGCTAGCATATTCATGAAGCGCTTAACCACAGGAACAGCGTGTGTTCTGGTGCATCTGGACTCGGCGAGAAAGCACCTTCCGCTCCTCCCTCGGAGACCGACCGATCTCCGGAGGATTCGCTCGCAGTGTGAGCTTGACCCACTTCTGGGCCTCATTACTTATGCACACTCTGTCTTTCCTTGTTCCTCTGCTTGTTACTTTTTGTGTGTGTCTGTTCTAACTCGAGACCTTTTTCATCTATCTCTTTCACTGCATCTGTCTCCGCCCCCTAACTCGAGTGCTCACACATTCATTCCCTCCACGTCTCCTCTCCTAATTCCCCCCTCCCCCCGTTCCTGTCTCGCTCTTTGTCATTTTCTTTCCTCCCTGTATCTCTCTCTGTCTCTCTGCCTTTCCCTCCCTGTCTCCCCCTTCATCAGCTGTGTGATTTGAGAATAGCAGTAATCAGACTAGCCCCAGGAGCCCCCATTACCGGCACACAGGGCCGTTCCCTTGCCATTGTCAGTCTCCACTATTCACACACACACACACGCACATACATACACCCTTCTACAAGACACGCCTCTTTCAGCCCTCGGCTCCCCTGCCGAACACATCAGGCCACTCCAACTCTCTTCTTTCAGCTACTTCTGCCTGATCGAAAGCTCATCTTTCACCCACTTCTGACTATAGCACCATTTATATGAGGCTTTTCTCCTGGGAGAATTGCTACGCCTTTATTCTTATTCATCTCCCTCTTTCTTGCCGTATAGCTCATTTCCTCTTAGCGAGTGCTCCTGCTGCTTTAAAAAGTGGAGTAAAAGAGGAGGCAGAAAGAAAGATGACAAAGTGACAGGGAGCAAGACAGATTTTCATGCTTCTTTTCATTAATGTTGGAATTTGAGTCTAAGGCTGCTGTTATGTTGAACTTGATTTGGTCGCTTGGTTGTATGCAACCTCATTATTGCCAACCTCATTATTGCCAGCAGTATAGCAGTGCATTTTGGATGTATGAACGCACATACGGTACCTTACTAACATTTTTTTTTTTAAATAAATTCATAGTAAAAACGTTTAAGTATAAGGAGATGATGGACTATGATTTGAGCCTATGACCACAAGAGTAGCAACCGAGCTTGTGCACAGTTGTACGATGTCTCCATGGTCTGTCAGTCATGCTGTAGTGACGTGCGTCCTAAAATAGTGGGTGTGAAATTGCCAGCATTTTACAGATACTCGGAAACCTGCCAGGGGTGTTTTAGCTCTGATCTTTTCCCTAGTGGACAGCTTTTATTTAATCCTCCACATGCATAAAAGCTACGCAGACGATGTATGAGCAGTTCTGTTTCCTGTGTCTCTCCCGAGAGCCCTGTGCCCATGCCAGGTGTGCTTCACCAACAACAGGAAAGTCAATACTGGCAAATTGTGCTTATCTGTGTTTTCCACTGACCGCAGACATCAACAGAAGGCACCCACATTGCTCATTAGTTACCTTTGGTTGATCTAATCACAGGTTAAAATCCAAGATCCTGCCTCTGTCCATTGTCCAAAGGCAGTTTAACAGAAGTGTGCACACGTACCGCATTCCTTTTATTCAGTCCCTCTAGGATTTCACGATTTTTGCAAGATTAATGCAAAAATCAAGCCAACTCCGCAATAGGAGGAGGGGCTTGTGATTTTTCTAAATTACCGCAGCTTTTCCACAGATTTGGTACAAGGCGTGACATCATCACAACACGCATTCAGTCAAAGCCTTCTTCGATTCACGTGCGTTGAACATCTGTACAGCCAAAAGGTTGCATTTACCAACAAACATCACTGAAAGACCGTGCAAAACAATTTTGTGCATTCGCAGTTTTGCAAATTCAGGTAGTTTTCAGTTTAAAAAAAAAAAAAAAGATTTTTGGCCAGAACAATAAAAAAGAAAGTCTGAAATCCTGTACAGACAGTTTTATTGGTGCGCTCTGGGAAAACTACACCACATATTAATAATTAAAAAGGCACTGAAATGTATATAAATGAAATGCATTTGTTGGCAGAAACAGCTTCACCTGGACCCTATTTTGATGATGATATTGCTGTGACGGCCTTCAACGCACATTTTGTAAACAGAGCTATAAGGTTATCTTATATTTAGTTGTTTTAGGTTGACGTTTTTTCATCTTTCTTCAAAATATTTCAAAATGTCGTTGGACGTCTTCCAGAAGTAAAGCGGAGGTTCTTACTTCAGTTCTTGTTTATCACGAGTATCAAATGACATTCTATATTGAAAAGCTGTTTGGAAAGTGGCTCCAAATTCAATCCATGTCTCTGCCCTAATGGTCAGGAGTGTGAATGCAGGCCGCAGTCTCTCTGAGAGACAAGGCAAGAGATGGACAGGGACCGAGATAGTAGAGGACAAGAGCGAGACAGCCAAGGGGGGTCGGGAATGGTCCCATCACTTCAGTGGCTGTGTCTCCATAATTGCTGCTTATGGAGGGTCCCCTCAGGGTGACGTGCTGCTCATCAGTCTCCGTGCTAGCGGCCTGCTTGGCGACATGCACACCAACGTCTCCAGGGCATCATGTCCCACCCTGACAGAGAGCTAATCTGACAGGAAGTCTGCCCACAGAGAGATGTGGTGGATTTAAGAGTGTTTTTGCTTGGCCCTTCCTTGTTCCCCTGCTCGCTTGGTTTCCATCATTTTCTTCCATCATGCATCTCCTTGTGGCCAGGTAGAAAGGCAGAGTGCCGGTGTCACTCTTGATGGACCAAATAGCTGCGGCAGGAAGACTGCTGTAGTAAATGGCTCTAATGTGCACCTCCTGAGACTGGATCTCTGGACAGGAATAGAGTGTTTTGTTGTAATCTAGGACCAGTTTCCTCTACTCGGCTTAGCTTAGAGATTCTCCTAGCCTGGGGACATGACCAAACCAAAACTGGCTTATCTCTCTCATTCCATCTCACTCTCTCTCTTCCTGCCACGTCTACCTCTCTCTGTCTCACGCGTCTCTCTCCACCCGAGGCCGAATACAGTAGTCGGTATTAACCATCAGGCTGTAGCAGCGGGTCGATCACAGAGGTCAGATACGATACTCCACACTTTAATATGGCTCTCTGTTTATGATTCATATGAAGGGAGAAGAATGCAGCAGGGAGTAGAAGATGAAGGGTCGGGGGGGGCAAGTGAAGAAGGCGAGCGTAAGAAAGAAGATACTTCATAATTCCATACCAACCGACGCCTTAAGACTTTCTGCAAAATGAATGTTGTGTCATCAGTTCCATAAATTGTTCTCTCTTATGTCTCACAATCCGTCTCTATTTTTGGCTGTCTCAGCCTCCTTTTTATATAATAGTCATTAAAGTCCCAGGGAACATGGTGTAAAATATTAAAACATTTGTGTGAGTAGTATATTAAACATCCAGAAAACTTTGAATACATTTTTTAAATTTTTTTTACCCATATGCTAGTTCATGCAAGCAGAACGAAATATCAAAGTGCAAAAAATTAGGATTGTTCAACTCAGTAACTTACTGATTCTCTTACTAAATATCACAGTAGTCTACACGCACCAGGCTAGCTTTCTCTCACTACGTTAGCTGTAGTTTGATGAGATTACAGTACTTTAGACTGTACTGAACCTCCTTTCGAAACACTCGGTACTGTTTAACATTTTATAGTGTAAAACTGAGGAAGTGTAATTAATTACAATCACACCATTCGGTGTCGACTAGATCAGTGGTGTTCAAAGTGGGGGCCGCCAGGGGGCGCCAGGGGGGCCTCAACAATTTGGTGTGAAAAATAAATTCTCACTTTCAGACAACCACACACAGACACAATCAATTCCGAATGTAATGTAAATATGTAAGATGTAATTATTAATAAAAAGGGGGATATATTCAGAAGTCTGTATTTTTAATGTGTTTTTAAGACCTCTTTCAAAAAGGGGGCCTCAGTCAAATGTTAATGCCCTGGAAAAGTTTTGAACCACAGGAGTAGATGATGATGATGATGATGATGAGTTCCCTTTTGAATCTGGTTCCTCTGAAGGTTTCTCGGGTCCAGGAGATTTTTCTTTCCAGTGTCGCCACTGGCTATGGATTTTCGTGAAGCTGTTGTTAACAATGTTTGTTGTTATAAGCACTATACATATAAAATTGGTTTGAGCCTCCAGCAATGGTGAGGAGAAATTACATTTAGACTTGACAACTCATTCATAATTCAGAATTTCTCAGATTATTCATACTTTTGTCTTTAGACTAAATTCAACTTCATTTCAGTGAATTGGTGACTCTAAATTATCCGTGTGTTGTCCCTCATTGGATCTATCCAGGGTGTCTTCCTGCTTTATGACCAGTTTCGTGGGCTCCACCACCACCATGGCACTAACTAGAGATGCATCTGTACCAGATTGTTAAGACCGAGTCCGAGTCCCGATACTTTTGCTGTAGTAGTCACTGGAATGTTTTAGTTAACACAGCATTACAGTGAGACTGATGAGTTGAAGACAGCTTTGCAGTCTTTAACTCCAGTGCTAAGTGATTAGTGCAGAGTTTGGAGTGAGGGAGAGGCATGTTTGTTTTGTTATTAGCAAAGTGGTTGAAATTCAGCCAGTCAGGTCTCTGCTCATGGTGTCTGCCTGGAAGTTTGCCCCACAGCACTGATCTGAAACTAGTAAGGCACTTTTCACTGGTCAAACATGTCATACAGCTTTAACATCATCCTCCTGCCCAGAACACAGGCCTCTGTCTGCACTAGCCCTGGGCAATTTGGCAGTAGGATGTAGATATTTGTAATAACTGATTATCACTAATCGACTATGTTGTTACTCATACCAAGCTGCTGATTTGTTCTAAGCAAACATTGTTCTAGTTTTTCATAATGAGGCACTCCTGGTTTGCTGTCAAATACCCAAATATCATAATACATTTTCTCCCTACCACCACCACCATGCTTCTTTAATGTACCCCTGAATTAGCTCAGTTTGTAATAATTGTAAACAAGCTACAGTGGTGTGAAAAAGTGTTTGCCCCCTTCCTCATTTCCTGTTCCTTTGCATGTTTGTCACACTTAAGTGTTTCGGAACATCAAACCAATTTAAACAATAGTCAAGGACAACACAAGTAAACACAAAATGCAATTTGTAAATGAAGGTGTTTATTATTAAAGGTGAAAAAAAATCCAAACCATCATGGCCCTGTGTGAAAAAGTGATTGCCCCCTAAACCTAATAACTGGTTGGGCCACCAGTAGCAGCAACAACTGCAACCAAGCG
>JAFFST010053270.1:146030-157799 GCA_022414735.1 Noturus placidus
GATGTTCCGAAACACTTAAGTGTGACAAACATGCAAAGGAACAAGAAATGAGGAAGGGGGCAAACACTTTTTCACACCACTGTATATAGGATAGTAAGTAGAATTTTTTTTCGCTTATATTCTAAGGAAACTACTGAGAATGGTCTAAAAAGTACAACTTTGTTCACATATTTTGTATTTGGATCCAGCTATATTTTCCTGTCATCCCAAATAGCTAGACAGGACGGATGGATATTTGTCACAGTTCTAGAGTGGGATTTTTGTATCTGATGTTATTTGCAGTGCCATATTCGCCACGATTTATTTATCAGGAGTCGGAACTCGTACATATAACCGTTACATCTATTTTGTTCAGCTTTAATATTAGCTAGGTTCTCTAGCTACCTAAGAGTTTCCTGGTACATCCTGTGTTCTTCGGGAAAAAGCAGTAGGGAAAAACTGAGCTCCTGACACCTAATGTTATACAGTCTACCAGGTATCTTCTAGCAGGTAAGCTCATCGTGGCCACAGAGCCCACAATACATTTTTGTTAACAACATATTAAAAATGCTAAGAGGATTATTTCATGCAGGGAGAGTGAGGGCCTTGTAAATAAGTGATCCAAGGGGGAAAAAATTGTGCCGTTCTTTCATCAGTGTTCAGAATTAATATTAGACTGTTAGAGAAGTGACCTCGACGTCGAATGAGCCTGTGTGAGTGGCCATGGTCACCGTGAGAAGCTTGGAGATGAGGGAGCCAGGGGCAAATGGAAATGCATGTAAATGTGGTGTGTGTGTGTAGGAAGGATGGTTCTGGATCAGAGTAACAGGGAAGTGCAGGTGGGTGCACATCAGAAGTCCCCTCACCCATCTATCTCTCCTGCTCCCTAATTCTGTCTCCTTCTCTTCCTCTCTCTTTCTCTCTCTCACTTCGAATGATAAAAGCTTGTTTTATACAAAGACTTCCTTTCAGCAGCCAGACAGCGGCTTCACAGAGAACACTTATCGTCAAATTCTCTCTCTCTCTCTCTCATATCCTCATCTTTTATTCCCTCAGTGTCTCTTATATTCTATAGATGCATCATACGTGTCATATCAACTTGAGAAACTAAAATTGTCCTTTGGGATAGTAGTGCTGTTTATCTAGTAGATCACAAGGAAGTATAGAGCTTTTGTCTTGTACAGAAAAATAATTTCTCTATATTCAGTAATTGTGCGTGTAGAAGTTGACATGGCGTCTACAATCTTTTGTATACAATTCTACAATCCGACTTTATTTATTTATTTATTTATTTTTTACATTTTTAAATGAATAACTTTAAGGATGATAAAATGATCATACTAAATATAATTATTATGATTATTTTTGCTTAGGATATAATTTGAAATAGAGGATCTTCAAGCCATTAATGATCACCACAAATATAATACTGTTTTGTACAGTAGATTCCTACATCTGTAGGTTCTTTGAACACAAATATAACTTTTTTGCAAACTGCACTTAAATTTGTTAGCTTTTTTTTTTTTTTTTAAACTACCATGAATTTTCAAGTAATAGACTTTGTGTGAATTTACCAACCGAAAGTAATTAAAATACCATTTTTAAGTGGAAACTGAAATTGAGTAATGTTGAACAAAGATGTGTAATACATGTCTCTCTCGAAGATGAAATTTTTTATTTATTTTTTGGCTATTAAATGAACTCCAGAGATTCACCGTCTCACATTTTGTTCTCTTTGGCCTTAAGCATGCTGCACTCATCAAGATATAGTGAGGAGAGCAGAGGGAGAGAGAATGAGCACACTCTAATTAATCAGCTCATTTAGAGCCAAGACCACAGTTATTATAATAACAGGCTCGGCTGTTGTCCTTTTAGAAACGCTGCTGAGAAGCAGTTTGGAGGTGTTAGTAGTTGGGTCAAGTCTTTTACATGTGCAGATCAGCCAAGCGTAGAAGTGTAGATTAATTGGAGCATAAGTATATCTGAGCCTTTATGGTTGTCAGCTAGTTGGAATTAAATGTAATGGGAACTACATCCCAATCTCAATCCTGATGCAGCCCATTTGCTTAAATCGCCCATCCATCATAATTGTGTGAAATGTGTTTAAGAAACTATAACGGGAAAGTTGACCAAGGTTGCAACTGTGGTAATTTAATCGATAGATACAGCTGCAGAAAATGGCGGTCATTAGTAAGTTAAAAGTACTTTATAAAGCTATTAAATATAGCCCACTGGCTAGCAATACTCTGAGGGGTTGTCACTGGGGCAGATGAGCATAACTAGCTTAATATCTCACTAGCTTAGTACTTAGCTACTCTCACGCTGTAAAATTAGGCACAAGATAAAATAAGGTTTTAAGAAAGACTTTTAGGGTAACATTGGCGATCACTGCAGTATGCAATTATCACCCAAGTAACCAAGCCAGCTAACTCAACATTATAACTTGTTTCGGGTTCTGAAGGGTGTTTATTGTTAGAATGTCGGTGGCAGCCAGTGGGAAGGCTAAGCTATCAATAGCTCCTCAATTAATTTATTAGGGTCGCACAATATATACTATCAAGAAGGGTAAGAAGGCTAAGCTATCAATAGCTCTGCAATTAAATTATTAGGGTCACCCAAGATATTATATCCAGAAGCAATAAATGATGATGATAATAATAATATCTAAATGCTGTAAATTTAAAAATAAAATTGGGGCTGAAACCCTTTAGTGACAAATTGATGATAAATAATCCTTCGTTCACGTTCATTACACCTGTGATTGGTGGTGCTGTTGCACTGGGTTTCACAAAAATCCAAAGTAATACTCTTTAAAACATTAACCACAAATAAGACAACATGGATACCGAAAAATTAAACCTTGCTTGGACTTTTAGCCCATCTTATACAAGCCACACTGGTTTCCCACATCATAGGTGATGATTCAATAAGATAACTTCCCATTTGGTTAAAGGGAGCTTGTTTCAAATTCTCTACCAGCCAATACAGGATTCTTGGATTTGTGACTCTACATGCTTTATAAAACATGAGATCTCTTACTCTCACTCTCTTACACTCTCTCACTCTCTCACTCTCTTACTCTCTCACTCTCTCACTCTCTCACTCTCTTACTCTCTCACTCTCTCACTCTCTCACTCTCTTACTCTCTCTCTCTCTCTCTCACTTTCTCTCTCACTCTCTGACTCTCTCTCTCTGACTCTCTCTCACTCTCTCTCTCACTCTCTCTCTCTGACTCACTCTCTGACTCTCTCTCTCACTCTCTCTCTCACTCTCTCTCTCTGACTCTCTCTCTCTCTCTCACTCTCATGAGAGAAAGGGAATTGGGATGATAAGCATTTAGCTACCTCAACCACGCACACACACATTGCAGTTAACCTATGTCGGTACAAGATATTTGCTTTTTAAATGTCAGACCACATTATTAAGTCATTAGGAGGAAACTGATGTGCCATGTACGCTGAAAACAAAATGTGCATGCTCATCAGAAATTACCTCTGCAATGACCATTACAGTGCTGTGGTAATTTCCTGTGTAGATGATGCATACACAAGTACACCCAGCTGGCAGTGTAGATTTGTGTTTATTAGGCACACACCTTGCAGCATATCAGTCATGATACAGCACCCATAGTGCAGACAGGTTTGCTCAAGTTGATCGACAGTGCTGTGGTTTGAATTCTCCTGATTATTAGCCCAGTACCACTGTCCAATCAATGGTTTATAAATAATCATTTGCATAATTTGACAGCCCCCTCTACTCTGTCCACTGATTGAAAGGGACCACCACAGGACCAACACTGATCAGATTTGATTTGGGTTGGGCGAGACCTTTTCAGCACAGCACCCCGTGTTGTTTGGGGTGGTTACGAGTGGCACTGTGTGTCCCTTTTATCAGCGAAAAGTCAAAGGTCTTTTTGTGGCTCTGCTGAAACTGGTAACCTGAGAATATTGGGGCATTCAGGTCATGATCCTACTGTCCTCTCCTTACATCCGGGTATTCGTAGTTTATCGGCCTTTTTTCCCCGACTCTGTTATTTTTCCTTTTATTGCATCCCTTTTATCAACCTTTTTTGATGCTGTTTCCCTGTAATTGTCAGTTCCTTTGTTCATTCATTTCTTCTTTCTCTCTATTTATGTCCTTCTCTCTAGGGGACACTACACAGAGGATGAGATCAGCCCAGTATCCGACCCCTGCGGAGCTGGACGCTTATGCTAAGAAGGTGGCCAACAGCCCGCTGACAATTAAAATCTTTCCTAACAGCGTCAAGGTCCCACAGCGCAACCACGTGCGGCGCACTGTCAACGGTTTGGACGCTGGTGGTGCACGCTACAGTCCCTATCCCCCTTCACAGTCTGCGGCCAAGGCCGGCCTCCTGGCCATTGTCAAGGCACCCATCACCAAGGGCATCATCAAAGACTTCACCGGTACACGTGTGACGATGAGCGCCCCTGGAAGTGGGTATGGCCCGGCACCAAGCACTTTAACCCTTCAGCATGCACCACAGCCGCTTCAGAGACCCCAACAACATCAGCAAGGCCTCCCACAACACGGTCAGAGTCTCCAGCCCCTTCAGCAGCAACAGCAACACCAGGGACTTGGGCTTCATGCACCATCAGCAATGCCCCAGCACCCACAGGGCATGGGCAGGACACAGCCTCTTTCCCACCCCCCTCCTCTGGGTCACCCAGGTCCACAACCTCCACCTGCTCTCTTGCTTCAGCAACAGCAGCAGCACCTCCAACAGCCTCCTCCGGGTCTGCAGGGTGGCACAAGAAAACTCACGGATGCTGATGCCCCTCCCAATGTGACTGTTTCTACCTCAACCATTCCTCTCTCAATGGCTGGCACCCTGCACCAGGGCCGCCAAGCTGATCTGAGCACCATTGTGCACCAGATTAACCAGTTCTGCCAGGCTCGGGCCCAGGGTGCCGGGGCCACATCCATGTGTGAGGGCCAAATCGCAAACCCAAGTCCTATCAGCCGCAACTTGCTCATCAATGCCAGCTCCCGGGTGGCCATGCACAGTGGGCATTCCAGTGCTGTACCTCCAGGCCTCGGGCACTCTTCTTGCACCATTGGAGCACCAGATAAATCAGTAGGCACTGGAGTGCCTCTGCACAACATGGGTGCCATAAACAGGATGGCTGTGTATCACAACGATTTGAAGCAGCATCAGCACCTGCAGCACCAACAGAACCCCCAACAGCATCCGATTTGCCACCAACAGCATCAGCAGATGATGTCATGGAACCAGCATCAGCTTGCCCACCTGCAGCATGTATCAGACGGGGCCGGGCATCCTTGCAAAACCGCTCCCCGTGACCCAGGCTTCCCTTGTAAAGGTATGAACTACCCACCTGAGCTGTGTGTAGGGCAGACTTACAACCTCAAACCCCCCATGGATAAGCCAACGCCTTCGCCTCCAGTTGTCAACAACACTATGCCACCTGGCACTGTTGCTCACTACGCCAATGGCCAGTACTACCACCAGGTGCCTGTGTGGGGTAGTATTCTCCCAACACCCAACAGCGATAGCTCCGGCTCACAGGAGTTGCCTGCACCCTTCCACGGTCCGACAGGCAATGGAACGGGTTGTACCAACCCCACCCCAGGGGTGGACTGCGCCCCCACGGGAGCAACGGCGCATTACCGCCCGGCAGGAGTGGCTGGGGGAGCCACAGTGGGGCAGACTAATCTGATGCAAACGGCAGATTACATGGGAGGGGACTTCCAGACGCCCTGCTTCCGAGATCAAAATCTGGGCCTGATTGGGAAGATGCCCAGGCCTCCCCCCATGGCCCATGGCCAGCACCCAGGGTACAGATAAGCTCCGACACAGGCTCTGCTCACCACCTGTGTCCATTTCAGATAGCCACACAAAATCATCTACTCTGTCTTAAAATTACTTAATAGGAGGAAAAGCATTACAACGCATCAGTTCACATTAACAATTCAGACAGCAAACAGAAAGTGATCACTGAAAACTGAAAAACATTTTAGAATAAGCAGTGTTTTCACTTTTTTTTTTTTTTTTTTCCTTTTAATCATTCTTGCAAGTGATCAATTTTTTTAAAGGATTAAGCCCATTTACTTTCGGTTATTGGTTTCACTTTGTTTCTCCCAGATCACTGTGTGACACGTCTTCTAGGAATAGAAATACAGTCTGAAAGATCACATGATGTCCTTAAAACATCATGAATGGCCGACTCCCTTTCTTGCCAGGGGTTTATGGTTCAGCTGTAAGTTGAATAACCTCACTAATGCACTGTTCAGGAAGATAATGTTTTTTTTTCTCTTTCCTTTTTTTCTTCTGGATCTGGCCTGTGTCTGTTCGGTCTCCAGATTTCTCACTAAATTGTTCGACAATATAGATCTTTTTTTAGAGGGCTTTCATCCTCTTCTCTACATTAATTTATTAATCTGTGAATGGGATGCTAGTTTGTAATTGACGACAAGATTTCGACAGGATAACGTATATATATCAATGAAGTTCTCTCAGTCGCATATCAAGCCAGTCTGGCTGGGCTTAATATGACCGAAGCATAATTTATGTATCCATTTCAGTCAAAAGTGCTGCGACAAATCAGGTGGCTTAACTGATGTCTTAACTCGTGTAGATTAATGAAGTAGGCAGCATGATTGTGGAGTTTTTATTTTCTTAAGAAGCCAATGTGGGCTGAAGTAAAAGAAGAACAAAAAATGACCTGCAAGAAAACATTGAGCTTCAAGGGGTGCCATTGTACTTCTGCTTCATTTTCTTAAGATATGACGACATACTTGAATCCTAGAGATGGGCTGTTCTCTTGTTCGACGGTTTGTAATAAAGTTAGCGGGACTAAACTTACTACTGGAGAAGATTGTGTATTGTGGATTGTTACTAATATGGTTTAGAGACTAACTACAAACCAAATTGAGATTATTTGATCCTACATTTTTCTCATGTATCTGTTGAAATAACTTCAGTTTAGGAGTTGCTACTGATGCTCTAATGACATGTGCTTGAATAGACCAAATTGATCACTTGCAAGATTGCTTGTGGGTAAATCAAGGAGGACTTAAAGTCAAAAGTGAAACAGCAGATTAATTATTTTATTGTACACTGGCTAATCTGCTATACTACTGTAACTTTTAAGAAGTGTAATGACTGTGTGAATGTTGGATGGTTTGTGTGGGGATGGTTTTAGTGGATGGGTGGGTGAGTGTGAGTAATGGGTGGGTGTGTGTTGGTGGCTAGGGATGTGTGTGTGTGTGTGTGTGTCTTGGTTGGTTGGTGGATTCGCCATCACCCACTCTCTGCTTGCCTCCCTCTGGAACAGCCCTTATAAAGCCTTAAGTATTTGGTCCTTGGACTTTCCTTTGAAAACAAGCATGGTTATTATGGAACCTATAATATTGATAATTATGAAAACTTCAAAAAGACTATAAAGGAACAGCAATTTTTTCCTTGTTTATTTTTATTAACTAAAGCTTTTGTTGAATAGAAAAGCAATTCCTTAGGATTACTTTGCAACAAAAACAAAGAAAAAAAGAATAATATTTTATTGTAATTATGTTTTATAGCTATGTGTAGTTCTGGGCTGTAACAAAAAAATCTTTTTATTCCAAGTTTCAAAGCTTCAGTTTTGCAATTTGTGACTATTTATAATTATAAACTTTTTTTTCTTTCATTATTTAATTTTTTTTATTTTATTTTATTATTTTTTTTTTTTTTTGCTATAGCTGTGAAATGAAGAGTCTAGAAGACTCTCATATCTGTCACTCTGTGGCTGTTGAGTGAATGAGTGAAAACTACAGTGTGTGTGGAGAGTTGTGCTACTCTTTTTGTAATATTGTAATAATAAAATAAAGTTCTAATTTATGCTTTGAAATCTGCCTTCTCCTTCTTATACACCACACCACTTTGGTCTCACAACGTAGATTGCACGTTTTGAAGTCTGGTCTGTGTGTGGTCTCGTTGCTACACACCCTTTTTTCTGAAGCCATGTCCCAGACAGCACCTGTGCAGGAACTGTGATTCTGCTTCTGACCAAATTCTGCACGTGGCTTTGAAATACTTTTTCTTTTCTTTTTTTCGTATACGTAATACGAACTGACTTGTGGCCACTGATGCACGAAATCCCACGATTCACTGCACTGAGAAAACAGTCGGAAATGAGTATGATGAATCTCAGGCACTGTGTGTGTAAGCAGCTGTGGGTTCTTAATGGACACCATAAAAAATAAACATTTACAAGGATTATGAATACACTGCTCGGAGTCAGACAGGAAGTCCTTAGCTGATGATCAGAAGTGTCCAGCTGCCCTAAAACCAACAGTAGATAGTAATTCAATAGAGATTTTACTTGGTGTAGTAAAATGAGGGAGATGATTCATACATACTGTATTAACCACATCAGTAACTGCTGTTTCTTGTTGCTTTCTAATATTCTTTCAGCACTTCTCATCTTTTTGCCTTCTTAAGAGCTTTTCCTACTTCGCTACTTCATTAGCAAAGTGAAGTTTATTGGATGAATCTGTCCACTTGTACAGCTGTGAACTTCAGGAGCAGAACCTATCCAGAAGTTTTTGCTGCCTAATGTAATTTCTCTTTTTTTAAAAAATGTACAAAGGATGTGTTTAAAAACAGTACAACAAAAGAAGTTGATTATTTCCCTATACCAGCATGTCTTGAACTCAACGATTAGGTTTTAATTTTTAAATGTCTGTCACGTCATACTTTTTTATTTTCTTGTATTAGTCTATATTATATTTAATGTTGTGGAACATCCACAGAACTTAGACTGATTAGCCATTACGTTAAAATCACCTGCCTAATATTGTGTAGATCCCACTTGTGCCACCAAAACAGCTCTGCCCTGTCGAGGCATGGACTCCACAAGACCTCTGGAGGTGTGCCTCGGTATCTGGCAACAAGACTTTAACAGGAGATCTTTTAAGACCTGTAAGTTGCGATGTGGTGTCTCCGTTGATCGGATTTGTTTATCCAGTGCATCCAACAGATGCTCGATCTGATTGAGATCGACAAGCCTTTAGGAAATTTGGGTACCCGTTATCCTGTCGTCAGTTCACCTTTCCTTGGACCACTTTTAGCTTGTACTAATCACTCCATGCCCTCACCCCACAAGACCTGCTGTTTTGGAGATGCCTTGACCCTGTCATCTAACCATCACAATAGCCTTTGTTAAAGTCGCTCAGATCCTTAAGTTTGCCTATTTTTCCTGCTTTCAACACATCAACTTCGAGAACTGACTGTTCACTTGCTGCCTAATATATCCCACCCCTTTAACATGTGCCATTGTTTAAAAAAAAAAATGCAGCTTGTAAGGGTTCGCATAAAGTCCTCCGTCCTGAAGTTTTCCCACCCATGGAGGAAAACAGTGACCGTTTCAAAGTGCTGACACTGGAGACTCCTTCCATAAGCATTAAATAAACATCTTCTTACCATATCAATAAGTCGTGCTGTTATAGAAAATAAATTGACACCTTTTGCCCAATCAGATTTGAGAATTCAACAGTGCTGTGGTATACAGTAATGTGGTGCCAGAACCACATATTCCCAGAAATGTTATTTAAGAGTTGTAGGCATAGTCAATTTAATTTTCTAATGGAGATCTGAAAAAACACTAAATTCAAATGAATAGTATGGAGGGGAAACAGCTCTCCCCCCCCCCCCCCCCCAAGCAGTCTACTTTTAGCAATGCTGCCTCATGCGCCGCGACAGCTGGCATACAAATGGATGAACTGTGTCGATTTGAGTCAATAGGGCTGTAAATCAAAGGCTCATGGCAGCAGGAAATAGCCCAGACTGGGGCAGCTCTGAAAAAGTCCAGGTCGGGACATATTGGAGCCATCTGAAGTGAATGGAAATGGGAAATGCATAAAAAGGGCACAGCGGGACAGCCGGGTGACACTCAGTGTGAGTAATATCGACCATTTCCCCTCAAAATATGTGTAAAATTCAATTATACATGCAAAAGAAAGTGCAAGACGTACAAAAAAACAGACTGAGCATAACAGCAGCAAAGAAAAATAAGTCTGACCATGCACAAGTGCGTTCCATTCATTTCTGGGCCATTTGCAGGTGCACTCTATTCTTCCTTCCTGTCTCTGAAACATGTTTCAAATGCTAACTTAAGAGTCCTTGAGAATCCCATCCATCCCTTGAACATCCAGAAAACATGGGTGACACTTTACAATAGGGTTCATGGTTAAAGTTATGACTTCTGTTAAGCATGAACAAGCATGAAATTCAGCAACAATGCACTCCGGTACATATTATTAGAGGAAATAAGTCTGCTGTGATTAAAATCGATCTCCAACTTCAGTTAATGATGTGGAGGTTTGTTGGCAGTATTCATAATTGAGGTTCCATCAATTACATCCACAGGCCAGAAATGATTATGAACATTTAGTAACATGCTATAATACAGGTATAATAGAAATTATCCCAAGTTATGGTCCATTTATAATCATGCACAAAATAAAAGCAAGTTCAGTATGTGTTAAATTTGGCAGATAATCAAACGTGTGTGTGTGTGTGTGTGTGTGTGTGTGTGTGTTAAGTTACAGTGAATATTTACAAGATGCTGTCATGTTACAGAGAAACAGTTCTGAAAAGAATTTTATCTAAGCAGCTACCAGCTGCCAAAACAGCTGGTCAAGCTGGTCGACCATGTTTGCCAGCTCGTAAGTTATTTTCCAGCTTCCTTATTATTGACTAAGTTGATCAAGAAATGTTTGAGATTTTCTCATTACCTGATTGTTATTTTTGTTCAAAACAATGTGCCTAGATCACTGATGAAAAAATGTATCATATCACAACAGCTCAGAAAGGCAAATATCTTTACAAGCATCATTATGTTGTCTCTTCATCTCGCTTTTTACAGTGAATTACAA
This sequence comes from Noturus placidus, assembly GCA_022414735.1. NCBI lineage: Eukaryota > Metazoa > Chordata > Actinopteri > Siluriformes > Ictaluridae > Noturus > Noturus placidus. The sequence goes on from JAFFST010053270.1 coordinate 156,906, forward strand.
GCAGCAGCTCCGCCAGACCACAAGAGGGCAGTATGACCAAGCAAGTCTTCCATTAACATCACTGTGCACAATGAGGCCGTTCTTTATCTTGATCTTTATTACAACTGTTCAAGTTACATGTTGTAAAAACACAGTATTCATATCCAAAATGTTGTCAGTGTGTAATTTCCATATGGGTCATTGAGTAGGTTAAAATATTTACAGTGTTTCTAAGAATAACATTTACTTTTTTACAAAGATATGTTGTCATTACATATTTTCTTGTTCTTTTCTTTTTCTTTTCTTTTTTTTTTTTTTACCAATAAGTTGTACAGTATTTCAATAGCATACTAATCCTCAAAACAACAAAAAACAAACCACCAAAAAAAAATAAATAATGGAAGACAATAGCAACACTGATGTATTGATTTTAACGTGCATTTAAAATGAGTGACCGACCTTTAAGTCAGCAAAGACTAAAGAAGTGGCTTCAATTTTGCTCTCAGCAGTTATTTCAGATTCTATGATTATTCTGTATTTGACTGATACAATTATGGAGAATATTGCAAGTAGAGTATACTTCAGTATTAGCGAGGCTGTGGCTCAGTCGGTAGAGCGGGTCGTCCACTAATCCACTAATCGTGGGGTTGGTGGTTCGAATCCTGGCCCGGGTGACTCCACATGCCGAAGTGTCCTTGGGCAAGACACTGAACCCTAAGTTGCCCCCGATGGCAAGCTAGCACCTTGCATGGCAGCTCTGCTCCCATTGGTGTGTGAATGTGCTCTCATTTGTAAGTCGCTTGTAAATGTAAAAATGATATTTCTGTAAAGCTGCTTTGAGACAATGTCCATTGTAAAAAGCGCTATACAAATTGATTACCGTATTTTCCGCACTATAAGGCGCACTGGATTATA
>JAFFST010053270.1:157819-170957 GCA_022414735.1 Noturus placidus
ACAGATTTTGGAACTCAGTCCACACATAAGGCGCACGGCCGATTTTTGAGAAAATTTAAGGCGTTTAGGTGCGCCTTATAGTGCGGAAAATACGGTAATTATAAATTAATTATGATTATGCAATTTGAACCATGACCAACCGTTCACACTGATTATCTTCCACTAATAAACCCACGTTGCATGGCCTGTATTTGCACACTGTAACCTCAAAGGCTCTTATATTTCACGCAGTAGCACTTACCTGTCATGTGTTCAACGCTAATTCAGATTTTCCAAAGTTTTCTGCTCTTATGTTGCTTAAAAGGATGCGGCAAAACTGCTGCAGTAACACTTTCCACACTTTAACAAGCCTGAGCACTCAAATTAATGGCCAGGAAGTGCCATGTTATCTTGATATAAGCCTGAGAGGCTCTTAAAATGTACTTGTTACCAATTCCACAATCACCAATGTACTATCAGTGCATTTACATTTCATTTAGAGATTTTTCAATCAAATCCTCGATAGAAAATTTTAAAACGTTGTGTACATTGGGAATTAGCATTCGTATAGATGTAAGTTACAGCTATCTTATTACTTATGTACTTTTGCTTATTACTTATGACTTGTTAGCTGTCCTATGTTTGGTTACGAGCAATGGTGGTTGCTGTATAGTTAACCAACTTGAAAATTGTAGGCATACACAAAGAGGAATCGTTCTATGCACTACCTCACAGCTTACTAATTTCAATCTCAATTATACTTGATAAATATAATGCTAATATTACTTCCTCCATTTTTGACTGCCTCGATATAGCCAAAGCTGTTGGATTAGAGTGCAAGTATTTCTATTTTTTTTTTTTTAATCTTTTTTTATATAGTTATATTTTGAAGAAAGGAAAAAAAATTCAATACTCAATGAAATATTCAGTGTCAGGGTTAGTTTGATATGATGATTTTATCTTGAATAAATGAATGTTGATTATGAAAGGGAAAGATTTCCTGTTTCACTGGTTGGCCTTAGAGACTGGATTTGGTCTGTGAGCTGCTAGTTGCTGACCTCTATAGGCTATTTTCATTCGTGGCTCAATATAAAAAAAAAAATAAAATAAAAAACCACTGTGTCAGAAATGTATTTATAAAGAGTTATTTGCACCAGATCGTGCCATGTGCAAATATATCTGTACTCGTATGTACTGTATATGTAGTCTAATCCAGGGGTGTCCAATCTTATCCTGATGGGCCGGTGTGGGTGCAGGTTTTCATTCCGGCCGTTTACAGATAAAGATTGGACACCTCTGCTCTAAGTGCTCTCTGGAAAAAAAAGTCCTCCAAAGCCTCCATGATTGCCTAAGCAATTGAAATGTGCATCAGATAAAATGTAGCTTGGATCAGTGCTCAAATATATTTTCATAGTTCCTAGTTCTGTTACACTGGACTAGTTGCCAGGGGTTTTGTCTCCTGCTGTGATGGGACTATACGAGTGTTGGGCCTCCGTCGGCTGATTTCACGTAGGAACCCACGCCGGCTGGGCTCTGGAGAGAGTGATGCACATCATATGTATCAAAACATAAATTTCTCACACCTGTTTAAGGGCTAACCCAGTGGTTTTCAAAGTGGGGGCCACGGCTTCTTGGGGGCCTCCAGGGGGGGCCTCAACAATTTGGTGTGAAAAATAAATTTTCACTTTCAGACAACCACACACTCAATTCCGAATGTAATGTAAATATGTAAGATGTAATTATTAATAAAAAGGGGGAAATATTCAGAAGTCTATATTTTTTATGTGTTTTAGAGACATCTTGCAAAAGGGGGGCCTCCGACAAATGCTAATGCCATTTGGGGGGGCCGAGCCCTGAAAAGGTTTGGGAAACACTGGGCTAACCCATACTAATGGGCATTTATTTTGAACCATAGATTTTTTTTAATGATTACTACCTCTTTGAGGTCCAGTCTGCATCACTGTGTTGCATTCTCCAGGATCCTCGCTGATGATGCCCAGGTTGCGGTTCCATTTTTTCCAGTTGACTTCTTCCACTCTGCAAAATACACAAATGCACCAATTACTGCCCACCATCTAAAAGCAACTGGTTGGTGATAATCAGTTTATCAGAGGACTGTATTATGTTTAGAGTGTATTGTAAAATCAAAGAGATCAGGGGACTGCTCCAAGTGCCATCAGCAGAAATGAAGTTGAATTGAAATGTAATTGAATTAAAAGTGGAAGTTGCTAACAAAAACCATACTTGAGTTAAGAAGTACCATTTTAGATGAAATTAGAAGTCAGGATTTATTTTAATATGGTCTTGTGTGTCAATGCATACAAATTTACGTTTTAATTTGTTTTAAATTGGTTACTGGTTTCAAACAAACTTCTTTCACGTTGTTATTATGGGGTATTATTTGTAGAATTTTTTAGGAAAATAATGAATGTAATCCATTTTGCAATAAGACTGTAACATAACAAAATGTGGGAAAAGTGAAGCGCTGTGAATACTTTCCACATGCACTGTACATCTATAGCTACAAAGATTTATACAAAGACAAATACTTTCTTTACATTTAATTCCATTACTTCAGGTAACATTACATTGAACCGATAAACCATCCTCTAAATTGTTCCAGACTTGCCATATCCTTTGGTGTCCTGTCAAACTATTTGTACATCTATAGCTACGAAGATTTTTCCATTAACCTGAGACACCAGCGCCAGTCGTCCTCTTTTTTGCCCAGGTTCCTCCTTACTCCTGAGCGCAACGTGTTTTTCAGACAGCATGCGTATCTCTCCAGATCCAATATGGTGATGGCACGCTGGGAAAACACAAAGAGAGACATATGGTTGTTGATCCACAGTGGATATAAAAAAAAAAGTCCAACAAGCTTAAAATATCACATTATCCATTTTCATAAAATAATTTGAACTTCTTATTTAATTTCATGAGGGTGCCAATAATTACGCTGGATGCTGTATGTATACCTGTAGTTTCCAGATACCGGTGCTTTCTTTGGACATCTTCTCCACAGTCTTGCTCATCAGAGCAATCAACATGTTCAGCAGCAGAATGTACGTGAGCACAATGTAGGTTATAAGAAGCACATAAAATACATGTTTATACTCGTACTTCTCCGTGAACTCCAGGTCACCCATGCCTATAGTGAACTTGAACAGCTCCAGAGTGGTGAAGGCGATGGTTTTAAAGGTGGGTTTGGTGCAGCCTTCAGCTTGGTTTGGATCTTCTGTATATAAAGACCGTCCACGCGTACGGTTATTCTGGGCTGATGCAATAAGCTCTTCAGGGTCATCTTTGAGTAGAGTCACCACAGCTGTTTGGTGAGCAACAGAAAATAAACATTTTAGTGACTGGGATGTCCATTTGTGGAGCAGAGAATGACAATTGAGTAAACGGTACCTGCTGAAAATCCAAAGAGAAAGACCATGTATACGAAGAGGAAGCGCAATATGTCGCTAAGGATCATCTAGTAAACAGATTGAAAGGAGTCAGAATATGTAGGCCTAACCTGAGGTCCACAATATTTTAAGATGGGGACAGAGCCACAGTGTACGACGGTCAAATGTGTTACTCAGGAAGTGTTCGTTTTAATGAAAAGAAAAGAAAATCAGACACCTTCTGAATCATAACGCTGTAGATGCCCATGTGTCGGGTTCCTCTAGAGAAGTAGAGCAGATTAACCCAGCACAGAGCCACACTGAGCACCAGGAAGGCAAGATACTCGTTCATCCCGCCGCAATACAGCCCCGCACAGATGATAAAGAATACAGCCTGTAATAAACTACAGTACCAGAAGACATAAAAATATGTTGCATGTACAGTGGATAGAAAAGGTTTACACCCCCCTGGTAAAATTGCAGATTGTTTGTGATAAATCATGTTAGCACTTGATGTAGAATCCAACAAAATTCAAACAGAATTCAAATAGAAATGTTTTATGAAAAAAATTAAAAGTTGGATAACCTCGCTGAATAAGTGTGCACATTCTTTTCTAATGGGGCAATAATTATCATACAGCTGTCATCAATGAAGCAATTCTGATTAATCCAAAATAAAGATCAGCTGTTTCTGTACGATTTTCTTGGCATCTGTTTGGTTTCATCTGGCTGCTGAAACCATGGTCCGCAAAGAGCTTACATAGTGTGTACACTCACTGTCGACAGGTATCGATAATGAGAGGGTTAGAAAAGAATTTTCAAAATGTACGATGAAACATCACAAAGACCATCATCAACCAGTGGAGAAAATGGGGCACTACAGTGGCATTACCAAGAACATGACATCCCATTACATCAAACGTACTTGAGAGTCTGGGAGGCTGCCAAGAGACCTATGGAAACATTTAAGGAGTTGCAGGAATATCTGTCAAGTGCTGATTAGTCTCTGCATGTGACAACAAGCTCTCATATCCTTCCATATTAGACAAAAGCCCTTTCTCACAAAATAAAATCCAAGCCTACTTAAATTTTGCCAAAACATACATATTGTCACCCCCAAACCATGTGGCAAAATGTGTTATGGGACATTGATGAGATGAGACAAAGTAGAATTGTTGGGCATAATTCTAAAAGATATTTTTGGCACAAAAAGCTAGACAACTTATCACCCATAGAACACTACAGTATACCCACAGTGAAGCATGGTGGTGGCAGCGTCATGTTATGGAGCTACTTAATTTCAGCTAGCACTGAGGCTCTAGTCAAGATAGGAGGAATCTTCTGACCTTCCAGTAGGACAACAATTCAAAGCATAAATCCAAGTCAACAAAGGAATGGCTTCAGATGAAGAAGATCGATGTGTTGGAACAACCCAATCAGAGCACAGATCTTGTGCAAGCAGGTATTATTGTATTATATGTTTTTTTTGTATTGTTTTGTTTTTTCCCTAAATCATTTCCATTTGTTTTTGTTTTTTTTTCTCCTAAATTTAGTTGGTTGCTATTTCACATTAAAATCGAAAGAGACCTGACACTATTTGTCTTGGTTTCTTTTCATTTCTTTTTTGACATCACAAATACCTGCAATTTTAACAGGGGTGTGCAGACTTTTTATGTCCGCTGTATTTATTGTATGTATTTATTAAAAGTTTAATCTAAGTTAGTATGTACTATATGGTGTCCTGTGTCACTAGGAACATGTTTGCAATGTACACTTTCACTGTTTATTACAGTCAAAATGTTTCCTATACACTGTATGTAAATATCATTTTAAAAAGTTCGAGCACTCACAAAAGCAGCTCAGAATACCCATCTACCAGCAGTGTTTTCAGACTTGGCCGCTTTCTCTTTATACTCATCAACTAGAAGAAATCATAAGTCATCGTTAGACTAATGTTACACTAATTGATGTTTATTTTTTTAACACAAGTAAATGATACACACCACACCGATGAAGAAGTAGAGTGATCCGGTAGCCATGATGACCTTTCCGACAAACAGTAAGTAGCCATCTGGAATTTTTCTCTCAACGTTTTTCCGAGTATATTTCGTAATTGGAAATGGGGGCTAGATTGACAAATAAAATGTAGATCAGTTAATGATAAGAAATTTTTTTTAAGGTGATATTTGTCATGCATAGGATTTTTAAAAAATGATGAATTATTTGTCCAAACTAGCTGTGGCCTCGACTCACTGTTCCTTCGTCACGGTAATAAGACACAGTTGTGAAGATGAAGAGGTATATGATATAAACAATAAACTTGAAGAGGAATATCCGGTGGGCGAATCTGTTCCATTTGTCTTCCAGCAGTTTATTAAGCGGCTCAATTTGGAGCATCTCGAGACGATTCTGAAACAAGAGACCACAGCATTACCAACTCTATTCCGGATACCTGGATGTTTGTACCTGGATGTTTGTACTTAGTCTAATTGTAATTGGCTTGAATATAAAGACTGCATTATTTACAAACCAATTATCAGTTGAATGCATAAATAATGGATATGTACAGTAAGTGCAAAGTGTGCATTAAAGCAAAGTTAAATTTATTGGCTTATTAAGGCTTATTAATGCAGAGTATACTTCTCTTACAGGTATTTCTGTGCCATAAACAACTATCTCCAGGACAGAGTTTGGCTCGTAGGAGTCCACAGAGTCCAGGTCATATAGTGAAGCGTACACCGGGCCATACGCCCACTCCGTGAACTTTCTGGACAGATGCCTGCACTGTTCTTGCAGGAACTCGCGATGCAGAATGTGTTCAAACAACTGGAGGTAAAAGAAAAAAATAACATGTAGTATGTTTCATGTGATCTCAATGAGTTTGACCATGGCATGGTTATTGGTGCCAGATTTTCCACACGCAACAGTCACTAGAAATTACACAGAAGGATGTGAAAACAAACCAAGAAACCTCCAGTGAGCAGCAGTTCTACTAGGGAAACACCTTCTTGATGAAAGATGTCAGAGGAGAATTGCCAGACTTGTTTGAGCTACGTAGGAAAGGCTACGGTAACTCAAATAACCACTCTATACAACTGTGGTGAGCAGAAAAGCATCTCAGAGCACACAACATGACCAATCTTGAGGCAGATAGGCTACAACAGCAGAAGACCACATCTGGTTCCACTCCTGACAACCAAGAATAGGAATCTGAGGCTACAGTGGGCATGGGCTCACTGAAACTTCAAAAAGATCAGGCAACATTTTCAAAATCTTCAACTGTCCAGTTTTGATGAGTTCATATAGCCAAGTCTCACTCTTAGTTCAGTGGATAATCTCACGTGGACATTGTATACCTGAGACCCACTGCTGTAATCATAAAGATTGTCCTATGCTTCATGATGCCTATTCACAATATTTCACAGCATACTGTGGTGATTTGGTGGTTAAGGCTCTGGGTTACTGATCAGAAGGTCGGGTCTTCAAGCCCCAGCACTGCCAAGCTGCTACTGTTGGGCCCTTGAGCAAGGCCCTACGGTGCTGCTCCATGGGTGCTGTATCATGGCTGACACTGCTCTCTGACCAAAACTTCCTAACATGCTGGGGTATGCGAAGAAAAGAATTTCACTGTGTATATGTATATGTGACCAATAAAGACTCATTATTATTATTATACTCATACTGAACATCCTTTCAACACACTTTATACCCTACTGCTCACATTTAACTCTTCTATATGTGTATACACTATCCAGGATTATCACACTATCCAGGATCACCCAGAAGAGGAGATTTTCCTTATCACTTTTGACATCAAATCTTTACATGAAACTGCATTATGATAATGTCTATTGAAGTTAATTGTTAAGGCACAGAAACCTTTACATGTGATAACACTGTGGGACAGCTTGGAGTGAAGCTTTATCATTTAATGCATAAATGAGTTTGGTACACATATGCGTAACTGCTGCCTTAGGGTACAAATCCTATAAAGGGGAAGAATGTCTGAAGAACAGTCATGTGTAATTCCTACACTGCTGTAGTAGATAATATTTTCCAGTTATTGTAGGGGGAAAACATCACAAGACTGAATAGAATGAATGAGCCATTTGAAATCAGGAACCACCAATATAAATATAGAATTGTTCAAGACTTTACTAAAACAAATCAATGTTCCTCAAGCCAGGCCTAGATTCCCCCTATCCTGACCACATGCTCTTTTCCAGCTTCATACTCAGCCAAAAATTTGGATACAAGGAAGGTTTTGAAAAACGACAAACTACATAAATTCCACATTCATTGTGAACTGTACCACATTTAAGCTGGGAAGCTTAATCACGTCACTCATTATTTAGCATTTTTAGTACCTCATGGGTACTGATACACTCTTACCCCAAGCTTTCCTAGCTTTGCGGCCAGCTTGATGGAAGTGAGTCCCTGATTGTTCTCAATGTCCTCCAGCTTCTTTTCTTTGGGATTCTTAGCAGCGTCTTTGGTAAGAATGTAGTCGTACATGGAAATGACGAAGTCTGTATTTTCAGAGCTGTTATCAGCCACCATCACAAGCGCATGAAGAACCGTGTTGCCCAGAGTGTCCGTACGCCTCACGTCTGCTTTATCCATCAGCAGGTCCACTATGTCTTTCTGATTAGTACACGCTGCCAGAGAAAGAGGAAGTTCCCCTGTGGAAAAGGGTTTGGAATGTATTTATTTATTTATTTATTTATTTATTCATGAACATGTGAAATGTTGTATATGTTTGATTAAGCTGCAAAGAAAACTTGGTTTTATATATACAGGTGCATCTAAAAAAATATATATATATCAAGGAAAAGTTAGTTTTTTTCTGTAAAAAAGTGGAACTTTCATATATTCTAGATTCATTACACATAAAGTGATATATCTCAAGCCTTTTTTTGTTTTAACCTTGATGATTATGGCTTACAGCTCACGGAAATCAAATATCCAGTATCACAAAATATTAGAATAATGTCTGTAACTACTATAATAGTAAACATTCTATGCTTTTATAGTAAACATTCCTATAACACAATGGAATTATTTAGTTTTTTTACCTCACCATCACTTACCAAAGTAGAAACATGCTTCATCAAGTGGTTGGAAGAATGTCCCACAAGCCTTTGCATGGACATTAGCCCCTTTCTGAATGAGCAGCTCAACATAACGCTTGTTCCTCCTCTCAATGGCTATATGAAGAGCTGTCTGTCCTGCACCAATCACACAAAAATAAAACTGTACATATGGAATTATCGCACAACAGCTACCCACCTGTGGAATTTAGAGCTAGCATTTTTACTAACACTAACACTTCTTCCAACACATGTTAAGATGTGAAGCTCTTGTGTGGCAGAAAAGCAAGGACCATAGCATTGGGAGATTGCAAGTTTGAATCCTGATGATGCCAAATCTGTTGTGGTCGGGTGACCAAAAGAGCATATTGTGTCTTGCTATCTCGATGGGGATGGTGGCATTAGTCTCTCAGCTCAGAACAACACTATCTGTGGTTAAGCAGGACTGTGAGGTCATGGAAAGGCATTCTGATGGAAGTCTGAATTTTGGTGAGTGTAATGTCAAATGCAAAAATGTGCTGGGGGACAAATAATGGTCTAGAGATGTTTTTTGGTTGGTTCAAACGCTGTTCTAGTGATGTCATAAAAGCATACAGCTTTGCGGTAGATTTGGGATGGCCTCACAGTATGGCCTTTCTTTTTACAATATGATGGGTTCATTTGTTAATGCAGAGTGGAAGAACCCGACCTCACCAAACATTTTTGGCATGTATTGGAGACATTTGTGACCAAATCTCAATTCTTGTGATTGAATGGAAAGAAACCGCCACAGAACCATTCCAACAGTAAATGGAAAACATTCCCAAGAGAGCAGAGGCAGTTATAGCACCAAGAAGGAAGGATGTACATTTACTCAGGGGCCACTCAGGGTACATATACTGCCGTAAGACCACCCCGGACTAGATATTATTTAGGTGGTGGAGCTTTCTCAGCACAGATGAGTGAGCAACGTATTGCGTAATAATGGTGTACCTATAGGGTAAGTAGAAATGCACATTTGGTAATATATGTTACTGATATTAAAAGAACAATTTCAAATTTTCATACCTTCATAGTAGGGATCTGTATATGCTGCATTCACTAGCTTATCCAGATGTCCCATTCTCTCTGCAATACCCAGCAAGTGTTCCACTGCTTCGTTATCTCCATTTTTCAGGTTTAGCAGAGCCTTCATCAGGGCTGTCTTCCCATTGGGCCGATCTGAGGGACATGGAACATGGGACATCCTCAACTATAAGTAAGTGCACTGACATTCTATACATATATGTGTAGTTTGACACATAGTTCTTACATTCACTGTTTGTCAGCTTCTTGTTTGTTTTAAGCAGATATTCCTCCAGGCTCTCCAGCCTAGTGATGTCACCACTGGACACGGCATCAAAAAGCCTCTTAATGTCAAACCTCTCGTGCTCATTTGGTTCGACTTTTATCCCTTGTATTTCACTGCAGAAAGAACAAACATGAACCCTGTATGTTCACTTAGTTATGGATGTGTTGCTCACCCACATCTGATATACAGTAATTATTATTTTCATTTGAGTTATTAGTAACATGAACAATTGGTAAGGAACCTATACATGCACAAAGCCCATAAACCTTCTAGTTCTAAACATGAATACAATAGTTTCCTAACCTGTGATGTTGTTTAAGCATGTGCAGTCAATGAATTGTTCTATACAACAATGTATAGATCAGGCAGCAAACTCTGTACGATAGCAGTATCTTTGCATTTAAATGGAATGTGTTTTCCACCCAAATGTACTTAGAAACAAATGCAAATGTGTAGGCTTCCCACCTATATTCTGACACATCCTGCCTTCTGCATTATGATTGGCTAAGACTTGGATTGGATACTCAACTCAACAAGTCATTCATATCACTGGAGATAGACAGTTATAGTTGTGCTCATAAATTTATATACCCATTGGAGAATCTGAAAACTCTAAATAATAAAAAAAAAAAGAGGGATCCTAACAATTGCATTTACTTATTTATTTAGTCCTGCTCTGAATAAGCTATTTTACATAACATATGTTTACATATAGTCCACAAGACACAATACTAACTGAATTTATACAAATGAACCAGCTCAAACGTTTACATACGCTTGTTTCTTAATACTATGTGTTGTTACCTGGATGATCAACGACTGTTTGTATGTTTTGTGATAGCTGTTCATGAGTCTCTTGTTCATCCTGAGCAATTAAACTACCCACTGTCCTTCAGAAAAATCCTCAAGGTCCTGCACCTTCTTTGCTTTTCCAGCATCTTCTGCCTATTTGACTCCTATCCATTGGCAGCTAGATGGTATTGAGAGCCTTCTTTTCACACTTAGGACTTGTGGACTATATTTAAACATATGTTATGTGAAATATCTTATTCACGGCAGGACTAAATAAAAAACAAAATGCAATTTTTATGATCTCTCTTATTATTTTTCTTATTATTAAGATTTTGCAGATTCTGCAAGGGGTTTGTAAATTTATGAGCACATCTGTACAGTTTGCAATGAACCAGCTACATTTTTCCCCACCCATATTTTAGCAAATTTCTTTTGCTTCCCTTCTATTGGACATCCCTTGAGTCTGGCTACTCAATTGTATAACTGACTGCTGGTAAAGCAGAACTACTATCCAATCCTATGACAGGTGGTACAAATAATTGTAGCACAAAAGGTGTGATTTGTTAGAATACTAGTTGTGAAAATAACATGAGTTTCCTTCACCTGTTCCTCTTTTAAGTTTATTGGTGGTGGCTGGACCACACCTTAAATGTACATTATCACCTGTCAGTCTATTAGTCAGTCAGTGAGAGACACTAACGCCTCTTTTAGGTCGGCCCACTTGGCAATACAGCATTCAAACCATGTTACTATTGGTATTCCAGTGATGGAATACCTTATTACTTCTTTAACCACACATGCTGTAGGTACACATGACTTCTACTCACTCGGAAAAGTTCAGGTTGAATCGGACTTGGCAAGCAAAATCACCATGATCCTCTGCAAGTTCAGTATCCATTGGCGCTTTGGCCTTTCCATACGCTTGACGATCCTTTTTGGTTGCTTTGGTCTTAGTCCTCTCCTCATCCATCCTGTCATCTGTGTCCAAAGAAAAGGGTTCCATACTTTTCCTTGTGGTCTCACAATTCTGAGTTAAGAAGGGAAAATGTAGGTTCATCACATGAGTTGATGAAAAATACATATATTAGAAATGTTATTGAGTCAAAGAATAAATTCTAAGTCATATTCATTTCCATTTTCATTTCTAAGCCAGATTAGTTTACTGATTCTGAATATATTATTGTATAAGATGTTTGCTTTTTGTTGGGCAGTGTAATTTGTGTGAAACAGGAATATTTTTCCCATACTAAAGATAGAAAATGTGAGGCAGGAAGCAAAGGAACAAAAACAAAAAAGAAGAAATTGAAACTGAGGTCATATGTTTGTTGAATAACATTGCCACAACCACTGTTCACACAAATCTAACTCATGGGCTACATCACAAAATATGTCTATTTGCTGAATAGAAGGTCAGACATTTTAGCTTCGCAAATGCTGCAATTTTACTATTTCAAAACCTATAGCAGAGGTTCTTTTTACAAAGATAGAAAGTTCAAACCCTAAACCCATCTATATGACCATTGAGGAGCCTTTTTTAAAGGGTACAAATGTATACCATTCTTTCTTATGAGACTTTTTGAAAGGTATAATATTGTTTCATTCAATGTACTCTCAGTGGCCGAGCGACTTTGTGTATTAGCCATAGATATAAGTATTACCGATAATACATATAGCTTTTAATACAGAGAAACAGCAACTGGTTTACAAATGTGAAATTCAAATGTTTCTATCATGAAGTAAAATGTTAGCTATGTTATCTGAAACATGCAGTATAACCAGAGATTGTATTCATTTATTGACCCCTAGCGAATGCTGTTAGGCTTAACTGATCATGGCTATTTATGTAGGGTGCCATCTTTCCCACTTCTAAATGCCTGTTAGTATGCATGATTTAGTCTGTCTATAGAATGATAGAATGAACCCCTTCACCCCACCCCCACCCCAGAGAGGACTGGATAAGTGCTAAAGTAAATACTGTACACAGTGCCTTGCGAAAGTATTCGGCCCCTTGAACTGTTCGACCTTTTGCCACATTTCAGGCCTCAAACATAAAGATATAAAACTGTAATTTTTTGTGAAGAATCAACAACAGGTGGGACACAATCATGAAGTGGAACGAAATTTATTGGATATTTCAAACTTTTTCAACAAATAAAAAACTGAAAAATTGGGCGAGCAAAATTATTCAGCCCCTTTACTTTCAGTGCAGCAAACTCTCTCCGGAAGTTCAGTGAGGATCTCTGAATGATCCAATGTTGACCTAAATGTCTAATGTTGATAAATAGAATCCACCTGTGTGTAATCAAGTCTCCGTATAAATGCACCTGCTCTGTGATAGTCTCAGAGGTCCGTTTAAACACAGAGAGCATCATGAAGAACAAGGAACACACCAGACAGGTCCGAGATACTGTTGTGGAGAAGTTTAAAGACATATTTGGATACAGAAAGATTTCCCAAGCTTTAAACATCCCAAGGAGCACTGTGCAAGCGATAATATTGAAATGGAAGGAGTATCAGACCACTGCAAATCTACCAAGACCCGGCCGTCCCTCTAAACTTTC
>JAFFST010053270.1:201679-214385 GCA_022414735.1 Noturus placidus
TGTATATATATATATATATATATATATATATATATATATATATATAATTTCAATTGTGTATCAATACAGGGATCAATAAAAGTTATCTTATCTTATCTTATCCATAAAAACCATTGCCACTCCTACTGCTGAGTCCACGTCTTCCCCGTAGACTACAGGGAAAGGGAACGTTTGCTCTACTTCCTGTCTCAAGGCTTCATTCCGAGACAGAGCGCTCCCGCTACCCAAAATCCTTTTCACTCCTGCAGCCAAAAGCACGTGTGGGGGCATCATAGTGGCTAAATTAGCTACGATCCCTGCACAAACGGCACGAGTCACGTGAGCCAGTGAGAGGTTGGTTGGGGAGATGTGGGACACGATAGCGAGGCTGCTGGGGTCATGCCGTTCTCCAAGCAGGGTCGGGGTTACACGGAGGTCAGTGCTGGGTTGGGTTAGGGCACACTCGATCAGCTTGGAATATACTTCAGAGTCACTGACCTCCACTCCTGCACAATGAATTAAAAGAAATTAAACAGAACACACTTTCGGTAAACAGGTAAACAATCTAACACTGCAGCACTGAACAGGATTATTGAACATTTGACATTTATATCATTAATTAATTGCAAATATAATGTTCCAGTATGCACATGCAAGCCATGTAGCCTTGGTTTATCAAGGCTGGAGCATGGCATGTCAGAATTAAATATACAGCGTAGTTACCAAAGTCTTTCATCCAACAAGTCAACATTCCTACAAATGCTGCCAGAACGTTGCCTCCATTGAGTGATGCGGCCACGGCCAGGTAGGTGTTGTGGAAATAAGGGAAGTAAGCAATGGGGGAACAGGCATCCGGCACATTCCCAGGGCTGAAATCAGCAGGCATGGAGAATGTCAACTGTGCTGAGGTGCTCATGTTTAATACTGTAAATGACATGAAGTGAACAAATCTCATATTAAAACACTGTACACTATTCCTGCCAGAGCATATCACAGTGCTTAAATCACAGTGTGACAAAACATTTAAAAATATATATTTCCACTGCTTGGTGTTTCTAGGTTTCATTCAATATAGGATCACTTTATTATTGTTGGTGCACATAGTATTTTCTCTGCTGTCTATAGACCCTCGGACACAACAGACGTGAAGTATTTTATAAAAATGTGCTACAATATGAGAAGAGTGTTTCAGAATGTTACAAAAATGGCAGTGGAGGCTGTGCGACAGACAGCATTTCATCAGGGGAATCCTGGTGATGTTACAGCCATCTGTAACCAGGAATGGAAGAAAGCAAAATTGGTCGTGCTCTCTGGGTGGGAGGGATGGTGTTACTCTCTCCCATGTCAATCAGAGCGACACTAGACAATTGTGGGTGTCTGTGTACTCGTGTATGCGGAAGAGGGCAGAGAGTGATTAAGTGCCATCTGGCGCTGCATGAGCAATAGTTTGAACATGCCAACTGACTACTAGGCTTGATGTCACCTAGTCTTGTGACTCAGACCTTCAGTTTGACTTGATTGTCTGGTACTTGGCAACTTTTACATGAAGAAGCAGATTCACTGATACGTATAAATAGTCCGGTTGCAACTAGACATCTATGTCTACTCTTCACTGTCTGATATCTTGCTCTGAAAAAAGTTCATTGTCCATGGGTTCCAGATTGGGGTTTGAATCCAAGTATTAAAAATAATATTAACATTTATGATTTGTTCAATTACTTTTGAGCCTGTGAAAATGGAGGGACTCTGTAAAAGATAATGGCATATTAATGCAATATTTTTTGTTAAACCCACTGAATTGAAGCTGAAAGTTTACACTTCAATTGACTGCTTCATTTCGAATCCATTGCGGTGGTGTACAGAGGCAACATTTTTGTCACTGTCATACGAGACTGTATGTAAATGTGTGAATATCCATTTCCACCCTTGAGGATTTTGAAGCTTGTGCTCAACTAAAGTGTAGAGATATATCAACCTGAGTCTAGCTGTAACTCAACCATACCTGCATCCGTCTTATCCGTCATACAGGAGTAAACGCTGCACTGGAAATCTCCTAGAGCTGCTCCTACAGGTATGTTGGCAGGAATCCCATGCCATTCAGAGCAGGTCTGACCAGCTATAGACCCAGAATCCACCAGCGTGGGCAACAAGTGCACCGGGAAGCCTGCATCTTTCAGACTAACAATAAAACATACGTTTTAGTAAATGCAAAATCAGTTTTCTATAAAATATCTCTTTAACATCTGTATATAAATTAATTTACATTAAGATTTATTGGTTTGAAAGATGCTATCACTCAAAGCAGTGTCAGCAACCAGTACGTTTTCCCGTCAGGGGACAGAGAACTTTGGTTTCTTGGTAACATGACAAGCAGTGTTTTTGTTGTTGTTGTTGTTGTTGTTTTGTCTTATTAACATCAAGATCAAGAAAGAAAAAAGAGGCTGCAGAGGGAACGACTATTCATACAGTTGTAAGCGATAACAGGAACTATTAATCTTGCGTACATTCCAGAGTGATGTTAAACAGACCGACAAGCTCTAATTCTATTTCAAATGTTCCACTGTCATCATGATTGCTGTCAAGATCCGCATCTCAAATCATAAACAAACCTTTCGGTAGGTTTGAAGGGTACAGATCTTTTAAAATTCAAACCCTAAATGAAATAGGAAAACCAGTACTGTGTGGAACACTACATTAGTATGCGATCTGAGTATACAATGCTAGGTTGTTTAGTCAGTGGTAGAGACACATGGTGACCTTGATCATTTTCCTATTACAGCAACCCTAATTGTTTTATTCCTTACATGTTGCCAGGGTTGGGAGGGTTACTTTAAAAATATATTCCATTGCAGTTACAAATTACTTCATTAAAAAAATTTTAATCAGTAACGTAATCTAAGTATGAAAGAAACGTAATCTGAGCATTTTTGGATTATTTCAAGGTCACATGTGTAAATAAAGTCAAGAGAAAAGCAATATGATGCAAAATACTTTTATTTTTATTCGTGTGAGTCATGACTGGCAAGAGAGAACCAGAACTATAATCATGCAGCTGTCTATGGTATATATTGTGTTACGTCAAACGATTCATTTCATTGTTTTTAAATGAAAAAAAAAATAATCCTGATAGTGTTCCCATATATATATATATAAAATAATCCTGATAGTGTTCCCATATATATATATATATATATATATATATATAGAGAGAGAGAGAGAGAGAGAGAGAGAGAGAGAGAGATATTTTTTTTTTACAAAATTTACCTGTAATCTGATTACTTTGTTTTTTTATGTAACTGTTACAGTTACCATTTTTTTGTATCCTGATTACGTAATGCTGTTCCATGTATTCCGTTACTCCCCAAGCCTGCTTGTTGAACATTACTATTGCGCATCTCATATAATAACATTGTGACCTCTACAAATTAATATAACTGCACTCTGTACTCACATCTCGATATTCCACTGGTTGTTGGTGGTGTTGAAGTAGCCCCAGCTTGCAGCATTCTGTGCACTCATGAGACAGACCTCCAAACCACACAGCATGGACACCACATAGTCCTGGATGGTTCCTGAGACACTGAACTTTGAAAGACATTCAGGGCTGTAGAAAGAAAAAAGTTCTCTCCAGTTAGTATTCATTATCCAACACATCTTATGGTTGCCCAACAGCTCTATTCATTTGTAAGTAGAAATAACAAGAGTGATGCATTTCAGTCTGCTTTGAAGAAGCTAAAGTAGAAACTAACCTCCTGCTTGGCCAGATTGAGGAGATGTGTCACTTTCGATACTGCACCATTTGGCACCATTGACCACGATATTTTAATGAACACAGCCAGTTTGGACAGACTAGTCCTTGACAAACTGTTATTAGATTGTTAGAATCAATGGAGAGTATTTATAACCTAAACAGTTTAAGATGGTGTTCCACAAGGTTCAGTTTTAGCCCCCTTTTTGTTTTTATTTATATAGCCACTTGGACATAATTTGCAAACATAATGTTGGCTTCGCCCTCTATACTGATGATGCACAATTATGCTTATCAAGTCAGCAAGTTTTAACATCATTATGTGACTATGTAAAAATGGGAGACACGGTTAAAAACTGATGAACATGAACTTCTGACAAAACAGAAGTGCGGATCCTGAATACTAAGTCTGCCCAATTACTTCACCCTCAAGATTTTCAGCTATTCCACGAAAACCAAAAGCTACATTTAGGAACCTTGGTAGAACTAGATGCTGGGCTATCATTTGATGTTTAGACTGGCATTCTGATGTTTTTAAGGCCTTCTATCTTATTAAATATACTTTTAAAATGAAAGGTTAACTGATAAACTGTAAATAGTTTTATTGTCTTAAGTATATAATTAATAATTATCAATTTGTATAGCGCTTTTTTACAATGGTACATTGTCTCAAAGCAGCTTTACAGAAATATCATTTTTACATTTACAAGCGACTTACTAATGAGATCACATTCACACACCAATGGTAGCAGAGCTGCCATGCAAGGTGCTAGCTTGCCATTGGGGGCAACTTAGGGTTCAGTGTCTTGCCCAAGGACACTTCGGCATGTGGAGTCACCCGGGCCGGGATTCGAACCGCCAACCCCACGATTAGTGGAGTAGTGGACAACCCGCTCTACCAACTGAGCCACAGCCACCCTAAGTATCTCATATAATCTTATACTTCAGCGCATGTATTATGGCTGCATTTACTGTATGTATCTTCTCACAAAGAGAATCACACAGGGTAATGGGTCGTATTAGTAAAATACAGGTTGATGGGTGGAAACCACTAATGACATAAAATAGATTTCTGACCTGTGCTTGGTGTACCAGAGGATAGAGGCGCAGCCAAAGCCGGTAGCCACATTTAGATGTGACTCAGGTTTGGGTAGCGATGACAGGAAATCACTAGTGCATCGGCCATCCTGCCACGTAATCAGATGACTCACATCCTGAGGTCTGAATTTGTGACTTCCTTGACTACTGTACCACTCACAACCTGAAATGGGAACAGAAGACAATATGAAGAACTTGAGATTAGGAAAATCTATACTGGTCTATATGTATTGGTCATAGGGGAAAATTTTTTAATTCCTACTACAGATTGGGCTCCGATCCAAAACACTGACAGCTAAGTACTCACTGGTTAGTTATGCAGGTATATACTGTGATTAGAGAAAGTTTGGAGACAATTGAAATTCTGAGAGCATCTACACATACTCATGCCATGGGTTCTCAAATTATTTCGCAGCCAGGGATCCCTCTTTCTGAATCTCAACACAGATTCTTTTTATAACTATAAAGCTAACTATTCTAATATTACAAAAATTGGGTGCCATCATATCTATCTACTGAATCCATTCGAGTTTTTTTCCCTGAACGTTCCCCCATCTAAACCCAAACCAGTTACAATGTGATAAAAGATTTGAAACTGTATTTATGCTTACTGTTACAGTTAGTATTAAATATTAAAGGCAATCTTCAGTCTAAAACACAATAAATGATGTGATGTGTTCAGTGATCTTGGAGCTAATTCGTTGGTTGCTGACGTATTTTCGTTATGCCTGTGAGACGTTAGAAGTTATCTGCCGCTCTGTCGTCAAAGGGGGACAATACAAAAGAGCTTCTATTCGCATTCGTCATTTTCCAGTGACATATTATTGATAAATCCAACCAGGAATTACTGGAGATAGCAAACGCTGTATTCAAACTTAACAAATGCAACACAGCTATACGACAGCAGATGTTCGGCTCATCTAGACAGCGATCTATGAGATGTGATGGCAAGTGTGATGGCATACATGGTAGTATCGGCATGAGAGTTTAAGCTTTGGAAGCTGATCTGACAGACTAAAGGACTTAAGCGCTGCTGCATCGTTCTCTTTAGGTAGAAAAGGCGCCACTATCAGCAGGTAACTGAACAATTTTCTCGGTAACGTATTGTCAGAAACCATTAACTTAAGTGGAAACAGACCAATGTGTAAATGAAAACGTTTTAGTTTTAAACAGTTTAAAAGTTACTTTTAAAAAGTAAAATCGAAATGACAAAATTACAATTACTAAATAAATCCTGTAAACAACTGGACCCCAGTTTGAGAGCCCTGGCATTAGGGTAGTGTTATTAGTTTAATGTGCACCTGTGTTAGATTTCCAGAACAAAACCCCATGCATCTGTCCTGACACTCCAATGCATATGACGTCATGCAGCTTTTCCTTTGGGAGAGCACACATGCACTGGTCAAGAGCAGCAATGATCCGCACAGGGTCCTGCTCCTTGACCTGAATATAAGACATTGTGTTACTAAATGCTGAACAAAAATACCACTGTCATGTCATATCAACAGTTATTCTGAAAACCCACGTGTTCATGCGTGTCGTCGATGACGTCAGAGTTGGTCTGCAAACTGTAGCTGTCAGTCACGGTCTTTGATCGGGTGTCAAACAACAGAACTTTGATCGAGGTGGTTCCCAAATCAATGCCCAAAACATACTTAGCTGATGAGCCACGCAGTGCAGCCATTGTGTTTTATATGATGTTTAATAACTAAACAATTTAATCGTGCACTTAATCGGGTGTAGAAGCTGGAACTTTATGTAGAGCGCTAACGTAGGAAGTACAGGAGAGATTTGAATTGAACCCCTGTACGGTTTGTTCCTCTGCGGACACCGTAGTGGCGAGGTCAAAGGTAACGCAAATTCAAAAAACAAAAACAAAGATAATTGCTCAATATCCAAACCAAATGTATGTGCGTATAATCATTCTAAAATCTTAAAATACAACGGATAACGTTAGGAAAAAAAATACAATTCGATTTTATTATTTTGCGTGTTGAGGTTTCATTACGGTTTAAACGTGACACTGCTTATTCAACACATAGTGCACTAAGTAGGGTGTGTAGACGCTGTCACTTCGTTCCCTCTATAGTGCGCTTATGTAGGAAGTACGAAGAGATTTGAATTGAACCACTGTACGGTTTGTTCCTCTGCGGACACCGTAGTGGCGAGGTCAAAGGTAACGCAAATTCAAAAAACAAAAACAAAGATAATTGCTCAATATCCAAACGAAATGTATGTGCGTATAATCATTCTAAAATCTTAAAATACAACGGATAACGTTAGGAAAAAAATACAATTCGATTGTATTATTTTGCGTGTTGAGATTTCATTACGGTTCAAACGTGACACTGCGTATTCAACACATAGTGCACTAAGTAGGGTGTGTAGACGCTGCCACTTCGTTCCCTCTATAGTGCGCTTATGTAGGAAGTACGAAGAGATTTGAATTGAACCACTTCTGGATGTGTTTTGTTCCTCCGTGGACACCGTAGTACAGAAGTTAAGGGTAACGCATTTTTTATTTATTATTATTTAAATAAATATATAAAAACCCACCCACTTACATTATACAATAAACATACCAAACTATTTATATATAAATATTTGGACTTTAAAAAAAAATAAGACTAATAATAAGTAAACAGGGTTAAAAGAGCTTGGGTTTGTGATTGTGTCGTTTTAAGCGTTGTCCACGGTTCATTGCCAGGAAACAACATGGCTGCCGAGGACTGATAAGTGTAGCGTTTTAGTCCTACATCTTTTCCCACAATAGCCACGTTTAAACGTTTTTAAACTTGTCATGACTATATTATACGCATGTATATGTAAATATCAGTGAAGCATTTTAACGTTTCCTAAACGCGCGCATCTTAATCCCAACGGTAAGATAATCCCCATAAGTCGAAGCTTTAAGCGGAAGTTGGTGGTAATGAATAACAGAGCACGCAGTCACGTGGTGTGTTAATGGTACATTAGGAATGGTTATTAAGGTGTGTTAACTGTGCGTTTCCCAGTGATTTGGACGGAATGGCGGCGGTCGCAGCTAAACGCGAGGGCCCGCAGTTCATCAGCGAGGTGGCGGTGCGGGGGAACGCCGCGGTGCTGGAGTACTGCCGCACCTCCGTCTCCGCTCTATCCGGGGCCACAGCGGGCATCTTGGGCCTCACAGGCTTGTACGGCTTCATCTTCTACTTCCTCGCGTCATTCCTGCTGTCCGTGCTGCTCATACTTAAAGCCGGCCGGCGGTGGAACAAGTGCTTTAAATCCAGACGCCTGCTCTTTACCGGAGGTCTCGTGGGCGGATTGTTCACCTACGTGCTCTTCTGGACTTTCCTCTACGGAATGGTGCATGTGTACTGAAGAGCAACACTGCTGTAGATGTGCGTCTGTGCATGGGTTAAGAAATCTCTGTAGGGTTCAGTGTAATCTCTAGGCATGGTTAATTTCATCTAATGGTTATTTCCTCTCTCTCTTTGTTGTACTCGATTGCACTGAACTGATTACGCTCAGTACCTGGGGCTTGAAGGTGAAGCGTGAAGTCGTTCATCAGATCTATTTTATTTATTAATTCATTCGTTCATCTTCAGTAACACCTTTTAATCTAGGTCAGGGTTGTGGTGGATCTGGAGCCTATCCTGGGAATGCACCCTGGATGAGCTGAGAGGCCAATATACACATTCTCTCTCTCACACACACACACACACACGCTTGCACACGTTCACACCAGTGGGCAATGTTGTGTAGTCAGTCCACCTACTGCCAAGTTTCAGGGAGGTCGGAGGAGAGCAGAGAACCAGGAGGAAACCCATACGGACTTGGAGAACATGTGAAACTCCACACGCACAGTAACACAAGATCAGGATTAGAGAGTAATATTACCTGCTGTGCCACCTTGATACAAGACCTGCATCATGAGCTTAAGTTTTACTAACCAGTATTTAAGTTTAGATTTAATTATCATTAAATATCACTCGAAGAAAGAGTTTCTGAAGGATTCTTTGGATAGTTTAAAGTTACACTTGGAACCCATTTCTGATGTTTGTTGTTTTTTTTTTTCACCCAAAGCAAACCAACGAACCCTTCAGGATGCATTTTCTCTGACATCATCAACAAACGCATAGGAAATAAAACTGCTGGTGCAAAATTTGACAATAAATACAATACTCAAAGGGGAATCTGTTTAAAATTTAGCATACTTGTATTAGAAATGGTATCTTATTTCCTGAGCTTCTGAGAAGAAACAAATCTCCTCATTCCATCATGAGAAATATAAATTCACCATCTAACAACTCCTGATGTGTGTGGCATTGTGTGTGAATATTTCTGTGGTTTCTTCTAAATAAATAACTAAGTCACTCGTATAATTGCAGTCATTGTTTTATTTATTTATCTTTTTAACCCCCTTTACATCAATAAGCATGCATGTATAATCTTTACATTTAATAATAAAAGGCAATATGTGTAAAAAAAAAAAAAAAAGTTAAAATATTAAAATGTAATGTAGCAACTAATGTAACCTCCATTTCACACATTTTCTAGCATTTAAAAAAAATACTGTTCATATTTTACGTCAATCAACTCTAGAATTTTTTTGTCACACTTCATGAAAACATACCCAAACGAATCCCATGTATTTATTGATATTTTGACCTTAAATGCTGTGAAATTTCAAACGTTCAAAACATTTCAGCAAAACGCCACTTTCCCCTGGAGAGTCTTCCTGTAATGTCTAACAAGGCTGGAGAGACTTGGCTCACTCTTTCATCTAGTACAATTCAAGCAACTTTTTTTTCTATAAGTTCTGGGGTATTTTTTCCTTACAAATCAGTCAGTCATGTCTAAAGCAATTAGCGGTTTAAGGTTCGACCCTTCAGCTACAGTTAACATACTCACAGAGTCGCTGAACTTTGGCATAGCATGGAATAGTACCTTATTTGCCTGCAAAAATGAATACTGTCTCTCATCTGTCTACTGTATCTCATCATTTTTCCTTCACAGTGTATGGTAAATCCCTCCCAAAAAAATTCAGTTTCTTCATCTGCTACTTAATTTTTTTGGACTGTGTGGCATCCTGGATGAGGAAGCCTGAGCCAAGGGCTTTCTTTCAGGACTGCGGTGGGATCTGGATGTTGCCTCTTTAACGTGCTTCTGGTCATGACTGTGATGTTTGTGTATTCTCGGACTACGAGTCGGTGAGGACGACAGCAGTTGGTTCTCCATGTCCAGTGTGTCTTCTTTCTTGCGTCTATCACGGCCGTGCCGATGGCGTCTCGCGCGCTTCTCCTCTCTGGATCGTCTGTCAAGCTTTCTACAGGTGGTCATATTTGCAAATTAGCATTTATTGGATTAAAAAAAGCTCCACACAAAGTTTCAACTCATTCTTACTTTGCCACAGTCTCGAACTTCCTCTGTCTATAGAATGAGCTCCCATGCATCATATAGATGAGGATCATGTCGCAGAAGAACACTCCCTTTACAAAAAACACAAGAAAACGGAGAACAACAGTTTATTACCGCTATTTCCTCACATCATTGTGCTTGTGTAAAACTGTGACAAAACTGTAAACCATTTTATTCATGTCCAGTAATCAATGCAAATTAAAGCCTCAGCTACTCAGATACAGTTGTTCTTTTTTGGACTCTAACCCTTTGTTCAATGAAAGCTCAGTGTGGATGGGATAACAATTCAATTTGACTTGACAGTGATTACAGCTACACGTGAAAGACATCACACACTGCTGAGTTAAAAAAAAAACTAATGATGCCTTTCAGATGAGTATCAAAATGTCATTCTGGATGGTTAAACATCCGGTTTGTTCATGATGAAGAACAATACAATAGTGCCCTCTTGTGGCTGAAGCTTTTTATATTTTATATTATTTAAGATCAGCATTACAATTTCCCTTCACTGGAATTAAGAGTTTAAAAATTGTTGTGCACAAAGCGAGCTCCATGAAGACATGGTTTGCCAAGGCTGGAGAAGAAGAACTCGAGTAGCCTGAACAAAACCCTGACCACAACACCACTGAACGCCACCTCTGGGATGAACTAGAATGCTGACTGCACCCCAGGCCTCCTCATCCAATATCAGCACCTGACCTTACTAATACTCTTGTGACTGAATGAGCACAAATCCCCACAGACATGCTCAACAATCTAATGGAAAGCCTTCCCAGAAGAGTGGAGGTTATAACAGCAAAGAGGGACTAAATCTGGAATGGGATGTTCAACAAGCACATATGGATTTGATGGTTTTCTTCTTCAGTTTCATTTATATCAATTACACAACCTCCTTCTGAGTAATAACATTTCCTCCTACCCTCATGTTTTGTTGTGACTCTATCTGTTCTTCCTACAACTATCCTGTACCTGGCTTTGGTCAGTTATGGCACTTATTGTTTCACTGAACAGCTATAGGGGTGATATGGTGGTGTAGTCACAGAAAGTTCTACTTACAACACCCATTAAAGCAACTCCGGACCCAATGTTCACCGCCGTTGGGACTGTACTGAATTTCCTTGCCTGGAAACCAAGACCACAAGATAAGCTATGAATCAAAAGTCAATATTGAAAAACTGATTTGTCTTACTATAATAGTAATAACAGTGAGTCTTACCTCCCCATTAACCATGATATCAAATCGAATGCCATACACTTTAAACAGTGAGCGATAAGTCTCTCCATCTTCATCTCTGTAATAGCGAGCAAATCTGCGAGACAAGCCCGGAAATGTTATTATACCATTATAGGACAACTCTGATGAGTATCAAAGTCTACACTTTGATCTAAAATGTGGTTGAAATTCTCTAAATGAGAGAATATTGTTTATCGATCCATTTAAAAACTGTACGTACTGAGAAATAATACAAAAGTAAGATTATTCCAACATGAACTGGACTAGAGCATGACTTAAAAATTTACATGTATAGTGGCATAAAGATAAAAAATAAAGGCTTTGAGGTTTTTTCCTTTGTTTTTCGGAGGTGTTCAGCAGGAATAGTTCAAGAAGAGACAGAGTAACTAAAGCATGTCCGTGTTCAAAAGTTAACGCTGCCCTGCATTTAACCGCATTACTCTAATCAAAGTGAAAAAGAATAAGTGAAGCTGTTAAATATTTCTGTTTACAAATGATTGACAGCTCTGGATGTAATGCATGAGAAAATTTCCTGGCTGTAAGCATTTGGTTACTGAGGACTGTAAACCACTGTCACCCGGAGGCATATTCAGAGGCGAATCACGCCTTTTGTCATGAAGCAAAACTGGAAAATGGAGTGACAAACTCGGTCCATGGCATAATTTACATATAAAAATGTAATAAAAATAATTTAAAATATGCCGTTAAAATTGCGCCATCTAGAAATGAAAACTGAAATTCTGATCTATCGTCTCATATTCATTTAAAAAAAAAAATCTAAAACCCAAATGTCTTCAATGTGTCGTGAGAAAAACAGAATTGTCCTTTTTGTTCCAATACTTTCGGAGGGGACTGTATAAACCTCGTATTGTAACTGCAAATACACCATTAAAACATTCATATTGCTGTTAATTATCAAACTTCGTTTACAGCTACCTCTGTCGCTTATTGGAAGAATTAACATGGTAAAAATGAATGTTCTGCCTAGGTTCCTCTTCTTATTCCAATGTCTCCCCCTATTCTTACCGAAACGGTTTTTTAAGACTATTGATCGGGACATTTCTGGCTTTTTATGGTGTGGGAAGGTACCCAGAATAGGTAAGTCAATGCTTCAGAGATGTAAGCTCAATGCTGGTCTCTCCCAAATTTCCAGATGTATTACTGGGCATCACACATTCATAAAATCTTATTTTGGTCGAGACCAGAGCATTCCCCATGGTGTACATTAGAGGTACATGCGTGTGGCC
>JAFFST010053270.1:218653-230013 GCA_022414735.1 Noturus placidus
GTTTGGGAACCACTGTTATAGAACACTGGATAATTCTGTCTGCAAATCTACAAAGGAAGCTAGGTACTAGCTAGCTCCACTGAACAAAAGTAATGTTGTGATTTTGTCAATCCAGTAAAAAAAAAAAAAAAGTCCAGTAAATGTGCCAGGAAGAATCTGTATTTGACAGGAAGAATCTAAGTTTTCCAGTTAAAGAACACTAGATAATGCTAGTTACAAATGTATTACACACTGTACACTTCAAGACTGTACACAGCAATTCAATAATACAGCCTTGGTAAGAAACGCATATAGTATGACTGTGAGTGTTAACAGGGTGTGAAAAGGTGAAAACAAAAATAAACAGTTCCAGCTTGCAGAATGCTGAACGTGCATCCACTGTTAGTGATCCATTGTCAGTGTCACAACAGTCTGTGTGTGTGTATGAATAGAGGTTTCATGTGCAAGATAATTTCACTCTGAATATAGCACTGTGTTTTCATGTATCCGCATATTCCCCATTTCATGAAACCCCTTGATGTACACACACATGTTGGAAATTTTGTTATACATATGTTCCTGTACATGGAAATATGTGTGGGTGTATGTTATGTAGGTAGGCGTGAACATGCCTTGTGTGTGTGTGTGTGTGTGTGTGTGTGTGTGTGTGTGTGAGAGAGAGAGTTGGTGGAGCAAAGGGTAGTGAAAATAAATTGCTTCATTTAGTGTTGTAAGTGAGAAACACAACCAACTTACTTGGAGAAGTCAAACTTCGGAAACCTAATGAAGTTCCTGATGTAGACGGTGAAGTTTTCTGCTTTTCCCAACAATGGCACCCTAAATATCACACCATAACCATGACTCATTTCTTTCTTTAATCACGCTGTAGCAGGATAAATACCAAGTGCAAATGATATGATGGT
Organism: Noturus placidus; assembly: GCA_022414735.1. Lineage (NCBI taxonomy): Eukaryota > Metazoa > Chordata > Actinopteri > Siluriformes > Ictaluridae > Noturus > Noturus placidus. The sequence continues at coordinate 219,556 of JAFFST010053270.1, forward strand.
GTAAGGTGCTGTTTTTCTTACATTGGTGTTTCACTGCGCTCAACTGGACACCAGCCATAAATTTGGCACGTGCCTGTCTCATTCATACAGCGTCCCGTCTTCATCCCTAAACCAAGACAGCGGGCAAATGAAACATAAATTTCAAGGTTTCCCATAAGTTGTACATTACAACACTGTGTTCAAAACAGAATAGTTGTAAAGTATTTAACATTTACACTTCTCAAAGCACCAGTACATACAGGATTTCGTGGGGTTTCTTTGTGATCGTCGTGACCCAAAACACTTGATTTTCCTGCGACTTTTTTAGAAACTTCCGATGCAAATTGAGGAGTTTTTTGTGCTTTTTTGCAGAATTGCCGAAACTGTAATTGCACAAACTTGTTTTGCACGGTCTTTCACAGTAATGTTTGCTTATAAATGAGACATTTTAGCTGTACTCATGTTTGACGCAGATGAATTGAAGGGAACTTTGCTGAATGCGTGTTATGATGACGTCACGTGACGTGTCTTGGCCCAAATCTGCAGTAATTTTGAAAAATTGCAAGCTCCTGAACATTCCTTTATTATGTGCTCATTTCTGAGAGGCAGTCGCTTTACTGAGAGGCAGTCGCTTTAGCTTGACAAACTAAGTTGTTAGCCCATGTATGTTTTTCTGTTGTATTCAGGACTGTGAACCACTGATTCACTCACTGTTGTTCTCATAGTTCATTTTGTCTCATTGTGTAATCTTTCATTTTAGCAGTTTCTTATTGCTTAAATTGATTGTCGATTTTCATTATAGTTAAGTTACTGCGTATGGGAATGCTGTAAATATTAATTACAGTAACTACCTGGCAACTTTTCTGCCAGTACAAAGTATTTTCACAGTGTACAATAATCTACATACAGCGGTGCAGTGGGTAGTAGTGCTGCCTCACAGCTCCAAGGTTCCTGATTCGACCATGAGCTCAGTTTCTGGTCTTTGTTTATTTTCACAATTTCTCCACATGAGTTTCCTCCGGGTTCTCCAGTAGATGGACTAGCTATGCTAATAAATGCCCCTAGGTTTGAAAGAGTGGATGAATATGTGTGTTCATTGTGAAGTCTTGCCAAACATTAGATTTAACTTCTGAGCCTTCTATGCTGTGTTTGAACATGTTCCCCGATCTACTATTGGCTCTTTTGAATTTGTCTTTGATGCATTGAAAACGGTGTCGTTATTAACACTGATATGGTTTGTGAATTCAGTTTGTATGCATGGAATTTGTATTTCGCACTCTCTGGTCTGGACTGTTAGATGTCTTTACATCCTGCGTTGTTTTATTTCTTGAAACTAAAGTTCAAGTGCTTTACTCAGACTCAGTTTCTTTACATACTATGCCAAGCTATAAAGCTATAAACGACAAGATGAGGCTGGCACAATAAATCAATAAAAGATTATTGACAGTCATTGATTTGTTATCACAAACAACTTTTCCTATCCATGAATCCCACGATAAACTGAACTATATAGGCACGTTTAGTAAGTATAATTACTCTTACCATGACCTGCAATAACAGGAATTCCATCTGTGCAGTCATCATCATGAGAGCAGACACCATCAGGGACCTTTGAACTCTGAACACATTCAAATTAACATGCAAATTACTACAGAGCTCACTGTGTACAATGAACCAGTTTTTAAAAAAGAAGACAAAGAAGAAGAAGAAGAAGAAGAAGATAGAATGGCAACAAACAGTTTTAAAAAACAACAACTATGTTACAATGGTAGTGATTTTTCATTTCCAGTCATAATATTTTCCTAAGGAAAGCGATCCCTTCTTTTCAGGTACACAAGTTATTCTCTACTAAGCATGTGTCTGTGGTGTTTAAGATGCATTTTACTAGTAAAGTTCAACCAAATGGATTCTTACCTCAGCGCACAAGCCCTGCCTTTGGTTTGGAGTCTCAATGTAATTGGTTACAATAAAGAAGACATTATCACCCTTGATAAAAAAAGAAATAAAAATTAACAAACAATGCCTTTTAAATATAGATGTAATGTATCATTTCAAAGACGTGTATTTAAGATATACATAAACAACTATCGATCCTATAAATAAAAAAATGACTACATAGAAAACTCAGAATTAATAATAATAATAATAATAATAATAATGATACTATCATCTTAATAATATTTTAATATTTTAATGTTACATTTAAGTGTTTTTAAAATAGTATTATTTTAAATAATACTATAAATAGTAAATAATACTCTCTTAATAGTAAGAGAGTTACAGTAGTCAGTTAGAAATTCCAGCATATTTCCTATTGCTTGGGTGGATTTGTAAATATAATAGATCTTTGTCCCTTGAAGCATAAACAATTAAGACGATGATTTAGACGATTTAGAGATGAATTAGACGCTTCTGAACTTCCTGTGTACTTGAGTGCACGTTGTCTGTTGCTTTTTCTTTTATATATAATTTTGCATTTCATGCCTATGTGCTTATCTGAAAGGAAGATGCTTTACCTTTTTCAAATGAATGGTTTCGGTATTCGAACAATAAACAGGAAAAGGACGCGGAAAAAGGCAACATTTTCATTTACTTTCTGTTTTAATGAACCTTGTAACATTCTTGTCTCTGAATGAGAAGATTCTAAACTGAAGCTCACACCTGTGACTGATTTCATTAATGTGCACTACATTATATCCACATGAATAAATGACAGTTCATTTGTGGTGGCAAATTGAAGCCGTTATTATGAATCAACTGCACTATACTGGATTTAAGGATCAGAAACGATTTCATCCACAGCTGTCCTGTGACATTTTTTTTTAAATCGCTTTTGCCTAGGAACGGTGATTGTGTGTTTTTAATTTCATTTAAATCTAAAACAGTTTTTCGTTTCTCTCATCATTCAACTTGAGCAGCGTGCCTACCTGAGAAGGAATGACATAATCTTCGGCGCCCCACACATGGAGCCCATGCTCTGTGGTGTTAATGAGAGCAAAACCTTTAAGCTTTGTGAACACTGAGCTCTCGAATGCTTCTTCTCTCTCTTGGTAGCCTTTCTTCCATATGAAGACCCATCTACAAAAATAAGTGTTGCAGATAAAGCATTTCAGGAGTCAGACACTCAAAGATGTACTGTTCATAGTAATGCTTCTTTAACATAGCTGGAGAAAATCCACAGATATAAAATGAGTGACCCTGCATATCATTACAACTCAACTCTAAGGAAACCATAGCTCAGGCATGATATTGCCAAGCCTTGGCCAATGTTTGGCGCAAAATTGCCAAGTTTTATATGTGGTGGGTTGCATATAAGAGATTTTTGGACCAGCCTCAGATTTCACCATTGCTATTAAAATAACATCTTTTAATAGTTATAAAACTATTTGAATGATAAGTAGATATTTATGTATAACATGTCATAGCATTGCAATAGCAGTATAGTTATACAAGACTAAAGTAGTACAATTTTTTATTAACTTTAATTTTTACCAACATGCTGATGCTATCAATTTAATAAATGCAGCTTGCAGCTTGGTAAGCAACAGTTAACCTTCTGATGGCAACAGTTCTTGTCTAATAAAACCATATGTATGTTAGCTTTACTCTTTTAAAACCAGGGCAAAAACTATCTCTGATGGTTTGTGAAATATGAGAACAAAAACTAGAGTATGTAAGAAATAAGATGGTGCAAATCAGAAAATTACACACTCGATGACCAAAGTATTAGGAACACCATTCTAAAACTAGTTAACACTGTGCATTCAGAGATACGTTTTTGTTCAGAACTGTTGTAAAGAGTGATTTTTGAGTTACGATAACCTTCCTGTCCGTTTGAACAAGTTTGTCCATTCTCCTTTGACCTCTTTCATGAGCAAGGTGTGTCCACTCGCAGAACTACAGCTTATTGGGTGTTTTTTTTCTGCACAGCATTCTCTAGTGTAAAGTCTAGAGACAATTATCTGTGAAAATCCCAGGAGAGCAGCAGATTCTGAAATATTATTGAAATATTCAAACCAGCCATGCCATGGTCAAAGTCACTGGGATTACTTTTTCCCCCAATCTTATGTTTCATCTTAATATTAACTGACCCAAGCCTACATGCATTTATGCACTGAGCTGCTGCCTTATGATAGGCTGTGATAGGATAAAGCAAATAACATCTTTTATCCCTTTTCCTGTGTCAGCCTCCTTCAAACTTTCAATATTTAAGAGTAGAGAGTTAGTCCTCTCTATGCAACAGCGCAGATGTGAGAGCGCATTTGCCTCAGAGCGCATACGGGCCCGGAGAAAGTCTGATTGAACACACTGACACACAGAGTAGCTCAGAGAGACTCCCCGCTTTATTTGTAAAATGACAGAGGTTTATATAGGCAAAATAGCAGTACAGATGCTGCTATGTGGAAATCATATGGCAATTAGATTGTTTGGTAACGTATGCTGAAACATCTTAAGCAATACAAGAATGTACAGTAGTTGTTAAAAGAGGAAGTTCCTATGATGACATGTTTACTGGCATGTACACATAAGACAGGTCTAAAAGTTCATGAGACAGACATTAAACTATAACCTAAACATACTTATACATATCTGAGGGAATAGAGAATAAAAAGTTTCCAATAGGCTGATTACATTATATTTGCATGAATGAACAGATGTACAGGGGTTCCTAATAGATTGGTCAGTGAGTGGATATGTATTTGAGAGATACAGTTTGAAAAGTAACCTAAAAAACAGCAAAATGTTTATCGTGGAGTCAGATGAAGGCAGTATATTATAATATATCTCTATAGACACACATACAGTAGGGGAAAAAAGTATTTGATCCCCTGCTGATTTTGTACGTTTGTCCACTAACAAAGAAATGATCAGTCTATAATTTTAATGGTAGGTTTATTGGAACAGTGAGAGACGGAATAACAACAAAAAATCCAGAAAAACGCAGGTAAAAAATGTTATAAATTGATTTGCATTTTAATGAGGGAAATAAGTATTTTTGACATGCGTTTTTCTGGATGTTTTTGTTGTTATTCTGTCTCTCACTGTTCAAATAAACCCACCATTAAAATTATACACTGATCATTTCTTTGTTAGTGGGCAAACGTACAAAATCAGCAGTGGATCAAATACTTTTTCCCCCACTGTATGTCTGTCTCTTTGTGATTTAACCAACACTGTCAGTAGTTATAGTAAAAGTAATAATAGTAGTAATCTTTTTTTTTTTTTCATTTTAAAACTGTGCATCCTTTTTAATACAAATATATGATGTAGTATTTGAAGCAGACAAACCTAAACCAAATAACTGAGAAATGAAATTACACTCTTTAAAAAAAGGTACATTTCTTTGTCACTGGTTTGTTGTTGTTTTTTGGGTTTTTTTTTTTTTTTTACCATAAATGTGTATCTTACACCTAAATATACCTTTTAAAAAGATTTAAGTTACCTAACTCAACCAAAGTTACCCTTTAGAGTAAAGCTATTAAAGTACACTATAGCTTAACTTAACATTTCAAGGCAATTTGCTGCACAGCTTTTTTGAGTTTACTCAACTCCAGGTTAAAAATTGAGTTAAGTGAACTACTTTGGTTGAAAGTTGACTAAACTCAAATGTTAAGTCAATTTTTCTATTTATTTTCTTTCTTTTTATTTTACAGTGTATGCACCGTACATACTAAAGCCCAGTGCCAAGGAGCAGCACAGTGTAGAGTGTAGTACTAGTAGTTTATCTCTGTAGGATCAATTTGAATAAAAATGTAATATCCAGATTTCTTTGTGTGTATTTGACTGGTGCCTTCAACTGAATCCAAACCTCATTAACTCAAAAATAAGATATAAATCATGTCTATTTGGACTTAAGGTGTTCTCTCAGTGAAAAGTTCAGGAAGGAAACCTCTATGGCACTAAATAATAGACCATTTTATTTCTGTACAAATTTAAATAATGTTGGATGCTTTTAGCTACATTTCCAAGAAGAAGAAGAAGACGAAGAAGAAAAAAAAAACATTTTCAAATTGTTGTTATTTATTTCCTTATTTATTTAGACCTTCAAAGTACTGCTTACAAAAGATCATCCCTTCTCTCATCCATCTATTGACTGGAGGCAAAATGAAGTTGCTCCTTTGAAACAAAAAAAAAAAAAACCCCTCTAATCATTTTAGACATTAAAAACATCTTAAAACTTGCATGGAAGTACATTTAAAAGCAGACCAGTAGTACGTTACTTTCACTTAGCCTACAGTGCATTCTTTTAGCACATTACTTTCACTTTTAATCAAAGAAGAGTTTGACAGACAATCTATTTCAATCTGTTTTAAGTCTCTAATTACTTCTCAGGACTTTATTCACTCCTGTCCCTGCCTACAAAAAGTTTATGAACTCCTGATATAGACGACCAGACCACTTACTAGACTTGTTTATTTATTGATTTGGATTCAATTTGATATGAGGTGACCTCAGACCAATGGATCTGCTCAGAGCCTTGCACTGGGTGTCTACAAATAGCGTCCCTGATCTCAGCATGGTGTCCTGGAACTCAGCACAGGCACACATGACACCAGGGTGTGCTTCTCTCCAGTTAGGTCTCAGATCTTCTACAACCGAATAAGAGTTATTAAGTACAATAACCTTTACAACAATTCCGACTTTTCTCACGTGCACCTACCCGATTAAGTATCCGATCACTGCGAGCTGAAAGAGTCTGAATAACACTCCGATTTTTTTGTTTGATGCGATGAAGAATTTCTCCGTCTTGTAGTTGAAAAGCGAAAGAACACACTGACCCCAGCCGTTTGCCATGCCCGGTGCCGGTCACTAATCTGCGCGTGTGACGCTCAACCAAGCGCGCGCCTTCAGTGACGGTGTGCGCGTGCGACACCAAACAACCTCTCTCGCGTGTGTGTGTGTGTGTGTGAACCAGGGGCAAGGACACGGGAAGTGGGGGTACTGAGAGCTGCCTCTTATAGGGGTGGGCGATACTGCAAAGTTTACTATCGATCCGATACCACGTGAATACAGAGCCAGTATCGCCGATACCAATACTTTTAGCTTTTAAAAGCATGCACTTACATGTACTTTCCTTTAGGGGGCGCAGTGTGTCAAGATTTATGAAGTTTATGAACGCATCATTAATATGCTAAATCTGAATACATTTTCACGAACCACGAAAAGATTTTGTGATGTGTACTCTCCATGCACCTGTAATTAGTCGTGTGAAGCTATGTTAAAACCCAGGACGTATTTTAAAACACTTTTAAGCAAAACTACTAAAAAAAAAAAAAAAAAAGTCTTAAATAAGTAAATATTCAATATACAATAATATACATTTTTTTTTAAAAATATGGAAATAAAAGAAAACACCTAAGTATCAATATCTTTATGTGAGGATCGATCCTGACATCTCGATAGCCTACAATATCAGTATCGAAATTATCAATACTTCAGGATCGATCCACCCAGTATGGCAGTGCTTAGCTATGGTCAAATCACAGCTGTGTTGATATGAAGTATAACCACGCTCTTACACTCGTGCAATATTGCTTAATTAATGCCAAACATTTGTGGAAAACAAGATTTATAAAGAAATGGTTTGCCAAGGTTGGTGTGGAAGAACTGAAGTTCTAGCCTCAACCCCATTAATCAGTTTTGGGATGAGCTGTAATGCTGACTGCACACCAGTCATCCTCGTCCAGCATTATTGCCTGACTTCGCTAACACTCTTGTGGCTGAACGAGAACAAATCCCCACAGTTACGCTACAAAATCTAGCGGAAAATCTTACCAGAAGAGTGAAGGTTATTATAACAGTAAAGCATGGAGGACTACATTTGGAATGGGTTCAAAAAGCACATACTGTATGGGTTTGGTGGTCAAGTCTCCACATACATTTGGCCATATAGTATATTTAAAAACAAAATCTGGATATTTTGGTTTCCCTGGAAACCAATTTGTAAAATGGTAAAAAAAAAAATGGTAATGGTAAAATGGTCTGCACTTATATAGTGCTTTTATCCAAAGCACTTTACACTGTGTCTCATTCACCCATTCACACACACACACACATACACACACACACACACACACCACAGGTAGCTGATCTGCCATACAAGGGACTAACTTGCCAACGGGAGTAACTTGGGGTTCAGTGTCTTGCCCAAGGACACTTCGGCATGTGGAGTCACGTGGACGAGGACTCGAACCGCCAACCATACGATTAGTGGACAACCCGCTCTACCACCTGAGCCACAGCCACCCCACAATTTGTCAACCACTGTTGTAAAAACTCTAGTAGCCGATCTGATTTTAAATTTTGTATGAAACTGCCACTGTTACAACTTAATTTCCTGCCAACCTTTCTGTAAAGGGTTGTGAAGTATGCACATGCACATATTTTTCAGAGCTTAAATGTTGTTCAGAGTTCAATCGGAAATGAAAACTGAGAACACATTGATCAGAGATCAGTCTGAGGGTTAGACCTGAGACTGAGCTAGGTTGGAGAAAAATTAATACTTTCATGTTTCACTTTCACAAGTAGACTGCATACATGAGCTTTTGTTCCAGAATTTAGATCAGCACGAGCATAACCGCACACATCAGAGGATAAAATTCTATTGCTTTTGCTGGTTTCCATGTTAATCATTGTTTTACATACTGAAAACACACATGGAATGTACAAGAAATATAGTAGGTATTGTTTTCAAGAAATGGGTAATGTGAAATGATGAATCGCAGACCAAGAGGTGGAAATGTCAACTAGAGCTGTGTTTTGAAGTAAGAGATTGAATCCGGACAACGATTCATAGACATGTTTAAAATAAAGAGACTGTTAGATCTTAAATTACTGTCTGGAGGAATGTCTATGCATGTACTCCCCTTGTCCATGTGGGTTTCCTGTGGGTTTCCTATAGGTTTTTCAGTTTCCTTCCATCTCCCAAAAACATACAAGCAAGTGAAAGAGGCAAACTACCTCTAGTTATGAATGAGGGTGTGACTTGTGATAGACAGGTCTAAGAATTGTGTGAAGAAGCAGTAATACCCTCAGAATAGTCAAATTAGTCCAACAACTGTCTATGTAACCAGGGGGATAGAAGCCGCAGGGGATGCATCACCGGGCAAGTTATACTGTCCACCTCACTTTTCTGCACATTGCACATGCCATGAATTGAGCATCTGACTTACAATCACAAATCTTTGAGGGGGGAAAAAATACATATTTTTAGATGGATAACATTTTCAAGGTTATGAAAATGATTGACTGGTTAAATAGCAAACAAATCAATCACAATTAATCTCATTGGAACTCAGTGGAAGTCAGTGACTGTTTTGAGTGCATTGATTAGCTAAATTAGATAGCTACTAGACATGACAAGTAGGTAGGAACATGTGATATTTTATGTTCTGGTATAAAAATAATCAAATGTAGGGATATTATACACCTAAATACACTGACTTCTACTAGCTTAACCGCATTGTAATGTAGCTCCTTTATTAGTTAGGGTTAGTTGACGATAATACTTTTATTCAACACTCACATAATTTAATTTACAAGATTACTCATTACAACAAGATAACTTTCCTTTTAGCTTTGTTGTCTGTCAAGGTTTTTACTTTTAGTCTGCAGAGGTCTGAAGAGCTCCATCAGACCTCTGCAGATGATTCAGAATGCTGCAGCACGCCTGGTCTTCAACCAGCCAAAGAGAACCCATGTCACACCCCTCTTCATCTCCCTCCACTGGCTTCCTGTAGCTGCCCGCATCAAATTCAAGGCCTTGATGCTCACGTACAAGACCTTGTCTGGAACAACACCCTCCTACCTCAACTCTCTCCTGAAGGCTTACGTTCCCACACGCAATCTGCGATCGATTAGCGACCGACGTTTAGTAGTTCCTACTCAGTGTGGCACAAGGTCCCTTTCCAGAACCTTCACATTAACTGTTCCTCAGTGGTGGAATGAACTTCCTCAATCAGGATTGCAGATTCACTCACCATCTTCAAGAAACAGCTAAAGACCCACCTCTTTCGTCAACACCTAACCAACTCATAAAAAATAAATAAATAAATAAAATAAAAAAAGAATTTGCACTTACACCTCTACTCTGCGCACGTTGCTTCTTCTGGTACTCAATTAATAGATCTTGTATAGTAGCATTACTTGTATTGTTCTCTGCTTGATATCACTTTGCTTGTATCTCTCATTAGTAAGTCGCTTTGGATAAAAGCGTCTGCTAAGTGAATAAATGTAAATGTAAATAATACTGAAACTACAAGCGTACTTATTTATATGTATAAAGAGGCAGATGGTTGCAGATGGAGTTATAAGTGATGCATATCTTATAACTGTTTTACAAGGAATGGTGTAATTTGACAATAATGACTAATTGCCAAATAATTCATATGCACTCATCTCACCTCAAAAGTTAGTTTACCCAAGGGCGTAACCATGGTATGGACATTGGGGGGTCCAAGCCCCAACCCCAAACCACGC
>JAFFST010053270.1:235515-253317 GCA_022414735.1 Noturus placidus
CAGCAAAGATCAACCTCTGCTGGTCTGGGGGAATGCCTTCTTTGTCCTGGATTTTGGCCTTGACGTTCTCAATGGTGTCGCTGGGCTCAACCTCAAGGGTAATGGTCTTGCCAGTCAGGGTTTTCACAAAGATTTGCATGCCACCCCTCAGACGCAGCACCAGGTGGAGGGTGGACTCCTTCTGGATGTTGTAGTCAGACAGGGTGCGGCCATCTTCTAGCTGCTTACCAGCAAAGATCAGCCTCTGCTGGTCTGGGGGAATGCCTTCTTTGTCCTGGATTTTGGCCTTGACGTTCTCAATGGTGTCGCTGGGCTCAACCTCAAGGGTGATGGTCTTGCCAGTCAGGGTTTTCACAAAGATCTGCATTTTTGTTCAATCTATGGAAAAAAAAAACTTTAATAAAATGTAACATTGTAGTTTCAGGCCACTACATAAAAGTATATTTAAATAGAAATCATTTGTAAGACTGTGAAAATTTGCTTGAATACAGCAGGAAGACTATAAATACCTGAAAATGTCAAAATGTATTTTAGAAGTCACCATTTAATGAGAGAGCGTTCAAACCATCAACCGAAACAAATTTAAAAACACAAGAACTAAAACATTCAAGCTTTAAAATAATGGAGGGCAATGAAGACTTCTTTAAAATGGCCACCATTTAATTCTCCGACGCCATTTCAGAACATCCGAGCTCTTTGTTCGAGAACTGCAGGTGATTCAGCAAAAACGCCCAGCGCCGAACAAAGATAACACCATCATTACGACTAGAAAATGAGCTTAATTTAAACACTTCGCTTAAGAACAATTCAACAGTACATTTTATAATATTCAAACAACGCGGCTCGATTAAAATAAATTATACGTTAGGAAGCAGGTTAACCTTAACCTAGTTACAGCACATCGATTCAACACGAACACGACATGAAGCCACATCACTATCTTTAATTACGTTTTGCATCACTGAAGAGGAGAAAAATGACTTACGTGTTTCAGAAACTTTAATTAGACTGCTCTTGTTCTACCGATAACACACGCCGTGCTCTTCGTCCTGCGATAACTGCTGCAATGCATGACGACTACTGTGTATATATAGAACCTCCGAACAGTGACGTATCTCGACGTGACATGTGCATAGTTACTTCCGCACTTGAAACTAGTCCCTGTTTTTTCGACAAAAAATAAACAGTGACGCTTTATTATATTTAATTAACATTTCTATCTTTTGATAAAATATAAAATATTTTTTTTTACATAAGTTAAAACAAATTATTAAACTCGAACTTCTGACAAGGCGGAGTAATACAAACGCTGTGAAAACAGAAACGTCTAGAACATTACCGAGAGGACCGCCCAATGCGGGACACATTGCGAATGATGATTGGTTGGTTGGGTTGTTTTCTGTAATGTTATTGGCGAATCATATGAATGGACTGTTGCTAGGGCAGAAGCAGTGAGCTGATAACAGCTTGACGTCGATGCCGCTAGGCAAATATGTCGAAGGAAATAACCAGAACTGTCTGGAAATCGTTTGTAAAAGAAATATATAATATTTTAATGGTAAATGAGCTGATGACAAAAGCCGGATTGCTCTTTATTCATGTGTTGCATCTCATTTAGCTTTACTGGTAAAACTGAAGTGTGTTATAATGAAAATAGGCCATACCACACATTTATTTATTTATTTATTTTAATCTTTTGAAACTTTTATGTAGTTGTATAAAGCCAATCACTCAGAATAGTAGGGTGTGATAACAACAGCCGAAACAATTGTGTCAGCACTTCTCTCTAAACATGCCCTGATGTTTGCTGTGACAAAATAGGCCAGGCTCAAACAAAGCAGTAAAAAAAGGTGTGTCCGTTTGCACCTAAACTTTTGGTTAAAATACAAATGATTTACTATTTATTATCATTTTGCTTTTTAAATATTAAACCATTATTAAACCAAAGTTGTTTGTGTTCACTGTAAAAAATTGACACGTCCCTCCTCCGGACCCAACATTATACCAAAACACATACTAGACAAACCTGTTCTGAAGTTGCTTTATTTTTCATGGTGCTTTTAAAGCAAGGCTGAACAGTATAATATAAACATGAATGACGATTTAAAATGCTTTCACACTGAGTGGATTAAAGTTGATATGTGGTCAGGCTGTTAATCGTTTATTTGGACATCAAGCACAACTGATCACCATTTTGTCCTAATCCTGAGCAGCCATTTTGTTGCTGAGAATATACCGGAATGGTGGGGAAAGTGTGCCATTTAAAAAAGGAGTTCCTGGATAAATACCATGATTTGACAAATGGCCTTCAAGTAATGGTCATTGGGAGAACCTAAGTGAACATATAATATTGGACAGTACCCACCTCCTAGAAACATGCCAATAGGTAGGTTACTTTATGTTTAACCCTAAGTGTGAATGTGATAGACTGGTGCCCAATCCATGGCATAGTGCTTCTTTGTTTCTTGGCCAAGACAATACAGCACGAACACCTAAAAACAATGCCTACCTTGAAGATGCTCGAAATGGTCAGAATATGAACTGGAACTCTTCATAATGACCTTAGGGGACTTAGCACTCATAACTGTAAAACTGTAATAATTACACTACTAAACCTGTTAGACTGCTCTAGAAAAAACAAAATCGATGTTTTAAACACGATATGATGAATATCAGGCGTTACTAAATGTTATAGTTTATTTGCTCTAGTATTAATAATAATAATAATCAATTTGTATAGCGCTTTTTTACAATGGTACATTGTCTCAAAGCAGCTTTACAGAAATATCATTTTTACATTTACAAGCGACTTACTAATGAGATCACATTCACACACCAATGGTAGCAGAGCTGCCAGCTTGCCATTGTGCCATTGGGGGCAACTTAGGGTTCAGTGTCTTGCCCAAGGACACTTCGGCATGGGATCACCCGGGCCGGGATGCGAACCGCCAACCCCACGGTTGGTGGATTAGTGGACAACCCGCTCTACCGACTGAGCCACAGCCGCCCTGCTGTGATATTGGATATTGTGCTACTTGTTACTAATTGAAGCTTAAATTAAATAGTATCGTGATAACCTTATTTAAGTAAATGATAGAATATGATTGTTGTAGGAACAAAACGTGAAAATGCTCTTCACAATTTCAGTTTCATGATTATGCTTTGTCACGATGGCTTCAAATATGTAACTTGTACTGTAAGATCTTTCACTTTACCCTGAACTATGTCAGATATCCTGTACATCCTGTACCTTGAACTGGGTGTTTACCCTGTGTTTGTGTTCTCGAAACCATTTCACAACCTGTTTATCAGCATTTTCTATAATTAAATGCTTGTTCCATGACAGTCACATTTGCAGTATGCACAGACCTTATGGCTAGTTGAAAATATGAATTAAAATGAATAACAGTTTTCTCAGCTGATCTTTCTGGGTGACCTCTGATAGATATCTAAGTCATTCTAGTACTACAGTCCGTGCTGCTGTTCAGTGACCTACTTTACATTAGGCATTAACTGTATTCATTTATTTTCTTCCATAAAATGACCCAACCACTACAGATTAATCAAAACATTTGAACTAAAAAAAAAAGTATAATGAACAGAATATTCTTTCTAATAGTGTTCTATCTTATATAACACCGAATGTACAACATGTACGGACTTGTTTAATTTATTATGACAACGCCATTACAGAGTAACATTCAACACCCCATCAGCAGACCAGGTCACGTGACATGCGTCATTCTTTCGTGTTGCCAGATCGCAAGATTTACGTGGCTAGTTTAAACACACAGTTAGAAACTTGATATAGGTTGGTTAAAAAAATAATATTAATTTAAAAAAAATTTTGCTTTTGTGTTTTGACACATTTTCATGTACGAAAGGGATTTTATCAGGGGTTCCAAAGATCTCACAGTCTAGACATTGGAAAAAACAAATCTTATTCACTATATAGTGGTCCAATTAGGGGTGTTTGCCATTTTTAAGTCATGCACACTATAAAAGTATAGTGAGAAATATCTAGTGCATGCATGTAAATCTAAACTACAGTAGGTTTGAGTCCAAATTTGTTACCATAGAGGTTCTCAAAGTGGTCTGTGAAGCACAGCCAGGGGTGTACGTTTTATATATATCTCACAAAAGTGAGTACACCCCTCACATTTCTGTAAATAGTTTTCATGTGACAACACTGAAGAAATGACACTGTGCTACAATGTAAAGTAGTGAGTGTACAGCTTGTGTAACAGTGTAAATTTACTGTCCCCTCAGAATAACTCAACACACACACATTAATGTCTAAACCGCTGGCAACAAAAGTGAGTACACCCCTAAGTGAAAATGTCCATCAATAAGACAACTACAGTATGTTGGCCTATACATAATATCAACATGAATATAATGACAATTTTAATTTAAAAAATGCTACGTGAGCAATAAATTCCAGCATCTTTAGCAACCACTTTATCCTATCTCATCCCAGAAACACTGAGGCAGGAACACATTCGCACCTAGGGGAAATTTGGACTTGCTGGTTCATCTAGTGGCATGTTTTTGGAAGACGGAAGGAAACCGGAAAACTTGGAAGAAACCCACATAGGCACAGGCCCAAAGTGCAAGGAACCCTGTAACTGTGAGAATCTTGTAACGATGAGCTGCATGCAGCTAAACCATGCCAAATAATATTTTTTTCAATTGAAAAAGTAACAAATCATAACCAAAGAATCTGACAGAAATGTGTTTATTACAGCAATAACTTCATACAAAAAAACAACCCCAGAACATACCAAAGTACACAATAAGAACATTAACAGTTGAAATAAACAGTCAAAGTCTAAAGTGTCCGTAGTGTATGAATGGGTGTGTGAGTGTGTATGTGATTGTGCCCTGCGATGGACTGGCACCCTGTCCAGGGTGTACCCCGCCTTGTGCCCGATGCTCCCTGGGATAGGCTCCAGGTTCCCCATGACCCTGATAAAGGAGTAAGTGGTTGAAGATGGATGGATGGATGGATGGATGATGACATGGTGAACAATGCAGCTTTTAAGCTTCGATGAGGATCAAGGGCGTAACCATGTTATGGACATTGGGGGGGGGGTCCAAGCGCTTGGACATTGGGGGGGTCCAAGCGCTAACCCCCCGCGCAGCCAAACTTCCAAAATTTCATACTGAAATTTTGTATATGTAGAACATAGTTTTAGGATTACAGTTACTGTTTGAAATCACGTGGTTTCTGACTGATAGAAGCTCTCACAGCATGGGGAAACTGCTAAAATACATCACCGAACTTGCGTTGAGTCTGGGCGAAACCAAGTGTACAATTGGGGAGGGGGGGGTCATATTTTCCGTAACAAACGTGAATATATTAAAAAAGAATATAAATACATAAATAGATAATTAAAATAAATAGAATAGATGAAGAAAACACAGATTTGATGGCAAGGAAATTTAATGCGGAACATATAGAAAATATTTTCTCCTGTATATTGGGGGGGACAGATTGGTATTCCCTCAACATTGGGGGGGTCACGACCCCCCCTAAAGAGTGTGTGGTTACGCCCATGATGAGGATGCTCCCTGGGATAGGCTCCAGGTTCCCCCGTGATCCTGAAAAGGAGTAAGCGGTTGAAGATGGATGGATGGAGGTTTGAAGTCATAGAATCTGGCAACCCTGTGCAGCATTATGTAAGTATCTCCTGAAGCTTCCTGAAACCTTTTGTTAGGAAACAGAGGCCTGGGTTAACGCCTTTCAACCTTCCAGCAACCGCTCGTTACAAAAGAAACTTAAGTGGGCTATGGAGGAGAAAAGGTAGGGTGTGTGAACAGTTTTCAATCACCACTTAAAACGGAAGGAGTGTAAAAGCACTTTAAATTAACTTGATTAAATATATAGTGCAAATGTGAAAGTGCATCTGAAAAATGAGCATGTTGTTAAAAGGCCCAGATTAAGTTCCCATGATCCCTAAAATCACAATCCAGATATAAACACAGATATAAAAGTAAGTTTTCCAGTAATGTAAGGTAATACATTTGTCTACAGCCAGAGACACCCATCCATCCATCCATCCATCCATCTTCAACCGCTTACTCCTTTTCAGGGTCGCGGGGGAACCTGGAGCCTATCCCAGGGAGTATCGGGCACAAGGCGGGGTACACCCTGGACAGGGTGCCAGTCCATCGCAGGGCACAATCACATACACACATTCATACACTACGGACACTTTAGACACGCCAATCAGCCTAACATGCATGTCTTTGGACTGGGGGAGGAAACCGGAGTACCCGGAGGAAACCCCCGACACACGGGGAGAACATACAAACTCCGCACACACATGGCCCCGGCGGGACTCGAACCCTGGACACCCTTTAAATGTAAAATAAATTCCAGGGACCCCTTAGTACATTTTTAGTTATTTTATGACCATGATATAAATAAAATGTACAATTTTGTCTTTTTATTCAAGGCAAAGAACTTCTCCATCCATGTACTTTACCCTAAGAGAACAAGGTTCAAGTTTATATTATTTACCGCCTCCTTGTTTAGGACGTTAGGATTAAATCCAGTCAATTCAAGTAATATATTAAATTTCTTATTAGTTATAATCAATAAGTTATCAAAAATAAATATAATGTAAATAAGGGTGGGTTGTGATTTGCATGGCTGAAACAAAATTAAAAATCACAATCCCCTGGCTGTACAGAGACCTTACTTTAACGACCTCCTCTACCTTCCAATCCTCACCAAATAAGAAATTCAAGCATAATGCACGAATCATTTTGACCATAAAATGAATACTCACTGTATGTGTATGAATATACATAAGCATAGACTATAATAAAAATGTATACTTTAAATTATATGCCAACAATATATATAGTATCTATAAGCTGCATATACGCACTCACTGGAGTGTTACTATCGAGGTTACAGCTTTTGCACCTTTAGAATGTATCTTTTACTTGGAAATGTCAATATATATTGGTGTACCTTTTTAAAAATGACTCATAATTGGATGTTAAGGGCCTTTAATGCTTTGTTTTAAAAGAAAAAATACACACTAAGTAAAAAGCAGGTACCAGTTTGGTACCTTTATTTCTGAGGGTGTTTATACAGAATAATCTTATGTACAATAGACTTTGTACTGTAGACATGGGTGTCTGTGTTCTGTCCAATAAATCGATCATGTATTAATAATTCCAGAGCAACGACTATAAGTACACTGAGTGGCTATTTGTAACTAACTTTGCTCCCCGGTTACAATTTATTGGTTAAACATCTATCTAAACGTAGGGCCTGTTGGACATTCAGGATCATGTAGACCTTGAAATGGTTGTGTTGCAATGCATTGCTGGAGCTGACCATCTTGCATCCAGCATGACCTCTGAATCATCTTTCCTAGGAAAGCAGAAGGTCTGGTGAGGCACACAGGCGGCTGCCACTGCGGTGCTATACGTTTTGAAGTGTGGAATGCTCCGGATTTGCATGTATTTGATTGCAAGTATGGGTTTTTTGTCAAGCTCAAGAGGTGCAAACAATTCACACTTTCCCACTAAAGCTGGGAAAAGCATGCTATCACTGTGTCTTTGTATATTGCAGATAAACAGCTGTTGAATAATGATGCCTCTGTGTGTTCAGTTGCAGCATTTGTACCAAGAAGCAGAACAGGCATTTTATTGTTCCTAAGCCCCACTTTACGTTGCTTCAGGTATAATTCCACTTCAATTCATAGACATGCAAAAGTCAGGAATTAGTCATGGAAACAACTATAGTGCTGAATTGCCTTGTTTTTCAATTGTCATAAAAATAATTGCAGTAATTATCCAAATAAATACCATTACAAGCACGCACATATTTGTGCAATTCTGGATATTATGTCTTTGACCAAGTAATATTCATTTTACAAATAATTTGAGTTTGCAGTTGACATGCACACTGTAACAAATAAGAAATCGAAAAGAAAAGATGGGTAAATAAATAGTGCAGGTTTATTTATATATATATATATATATTATATATATTATTTTATTGTAGAAGTTTAACAGTTGGACTGGAGAGATTAAAATTTCTTGTTTTGTCTTAGGCTAGGCTAAATGTAATTCATGTTGGAAATGAAGTAAAAGAAACTGGTAATGTGTGTGTGTGATTGGTAGGTATAGATTACAATCATTTGCTCAAGTCTGTGCTTTAAGTAATGTGCTTAAATATATATATATATATGTGAAAGTGCATCCAAAAATCCATGTTAAAATAAAACAAAACTAAAAAACTGTACCTAGATAGTGTGATTAAGTGTCCGTGATCCCTTAAAATCACAATCCAGACGACAGAATTAAAGCCAAATGTTCCTGTAATTATATTCCAGTATTTTTCTTGGAGTTACTAGAAATGTTATGTAATCATTTGCTCTAGTCCGATACTTTTTCTTGAAGTTACTAGAAATGATTACGTAATCATTTCTAGTCATTTCAAGAAAGTGTTGTGGGCAGAGCTATAGCATTGTTCAAGGGAAGCAGTGGGAAAGCAGGAAGTTGAATAAATTGGATTTGATTCTGTTGCTTTGTAACCATTAGTCAGCTGTATTTGATATCAGCTGTATTTGATATCACTTTGCTTGTATCTCTCATTTGTAAGTCGCTTTGGATAAAAGCGTCTGCTAAGTGAATAAATGTAAATGTATTTGGAAGAGTGCCTCTCTTTCTGTGTGTAATGGGGTTCATATTGTGTTGTTTGCTTCCAAGGAAACTAGACAGCCATCACTCGCCTGCTAAAAATTTATTTTCTGCACAGACGGGCCATGAGCAGATATAGTTTTCTTTTTTAGGCTCTTTCATATTTAGCTGCTTCTGCAAATGCCATGGAATGAACCAAAATGGTCTGAAATAGGATTACATTCCCTAGTCACTATTCAGAGTCTGACCTGTTATAAATAGACAGGGTGCCAAACTCTTTCAGACTAGTCAAAATAAGAAAATAATCTTGTGTAAAAGATTATTTCCCTGTGAGCCGACAAAATAAAGGAAACTATCTCCTTGAAAAGTCCTTGTCAAATGATTGATTTACTAATCCAGAAATCAATCTGCCATTGCAGCATTTAACGCATGACGGATATACAGTAACAGAAAAATGATGTCATGGCTTTTGATAAAATGAAATAAAAAAACCTTCATGTAAAACTTTTTTAACTGGGTGTGTTTTTATATAAATGAAACTATTTTACAGCATTGATTGAATTTATACTGATCCACAAAATATACATCCTTACAAAAGAGATCAGGAATGTTTAAGGTCCATAAACAGTCAAGAGTAGCTGGAGGTTTGTAGAACATACTAGAACTGTTCGTTATTTGTAATGTTTGTGAGTTGTCACCACATGATTGCTCAACAGGTATTTTTCATTCATTAATGCGTAACTTTGACTGGTTGACTCATGTGTTTCAGGGCTCAGAGAACATAACCACATACACATTCAATACACACACAGCCAAGCACACATTTTGCAAGATATGCGGTGTGCAAAGTTTCTACACACCTCGATCGAATCCTGATGGCTTTGGTAGGTCACACAACACAACACAATACACACGCAGAAATGCACTCAGGTTCGAAATAGGAAAATATCATGGCTGTCAGTAGAGATGGACCAATAATGAGGCACATACCAAAATATCATATTCAGAACAACAGATCAAAATTCATGATTGAAATAAACCGATCAAAATTCATATAATTTTTTGAGTGCCATGAAACACAGTTGTTCGAAAAGCAACACTATTTATGATAATCATTGTCAACTGCTGTGGTAGAAAAGGAATAAAACACATTGGGCATGTAGCTACAGGAAAATATTAAATTATTGGGTCCCAGTAACAGCATGTCCCAAAGTGTTTTATTCCTTTTTTACCACAGCAGTTGACAATGATTATCATTACAGAAGGCACGTCGTACATTTAATCAGTTTATAGTTATGTTAATGTTGTGGAAAGTCAACAAACAAAACAAAACAAAAAAACACAAAAGTTCATTCCAGTTATTCTATTAAAAATAACAGAGTAACAAAACTTATTATGGAGAAATTGGAAAAATCACAAACTCCTCTGTCCTGAAGACGATCCTCTGGTGGAAAACATATTGACTTTTAGAAAGTGCTGACACTGGAGACAGCTTCCGTAAATGCTAAATAAATTATTAAATAACAATATAGTTTTATTCCAATTATTGTTATTCTTAGATTCTATAGTGTAACCTGCTGTGGTATACAGCACATTGTAATATTGTGAGCAGTGATAAAAGATGAGAGATCTTTTCTCACTGCAGTTATTAAGATATGATTGTAACACCAACATATTCTTGGTCGTCAACAAATTTGCTTATGGATAATCAACAGGTGTTAGTGAGATTATATGTGACGTCTGTAAGGCTATAAGGTTTTTATGTGGCAACACCATATTTATAACTTGTGTATACGTATTATGTGTCGTGTGTGAATTCTAGGTGTGGCTCCACATTGCCTGGACCCTGGAACCGTAAAGAGTGTGACAGTTGAACAGTTCTGTGGCGAGAACTGGGAGGAGAGCATGCAGAAACACAACACTATAAGGAGTATGTTCAAGCCTACAGAAGAAGCCAAGTAATCTATTAATACACATGTGACCTTTCATTCATTTTGTTTGAGTCAAATTATAAACGATAGGCTACACTAGCTACTTCTAAAGTAATGATTCTGAAAGCAGAGGTTCCACATGGGATAATTACAGTACAAGGTCTTCTTGGAGTTATACACGTGTATAAGGCATAGCAGGGATACAGAAGCCATGTTTTAAGTCACCCGTTATTGTGGTATTACTCATTCGGTAGTGATTCACACTGTGAAGCATGGCACTGAGATGGTCCGCAGGCGAACACACTTCGAAACTAACACGTATTTCCAGAGAAATAATCATGTCTTCCATGTGAAATATAATATCTGAATAAACATCACTTGGCATCAGAGTCCCATGTTCATCTGGAATTATTTATTCTTAAATCTTAGGATTTTAATGAAATAACATTGATACAAACTATTTACAAAGCATATTCAGGTATACAAAGTCCATTGGTACAGTAGACAAGTCTTACTCTTGTCCATAACAGAACACAAGCAGCTTTCACACTATACGTTCGGCTATAATATATATATATATATACACACACTCCACGCATACAAGATGGAATGAAATGTTTAAATAATGTCACAGCCTTTGGATATGTTCCACTTGAACAGGTTATGTAGTGTTGAAGGTATTTAAAGTCCAAGAATAAATGAACTGGGAACGTGGCATTAAAGTAGTAGTGTAACAAAACACAGTACATGTAACAACTAACAACTTTTTTTTTAAATAAAGCAGAATTACAGTAGATTGAGCCGTGTGTGTGCGCGCGTGTGCAGGGCATTTCTTATAATAATGAAATTGAAGAGGAAAAAAAAAACAAATCAGTGCTTTATTTTGGACAGTCACCGTGCATTCCTTCTAGTAGAACTTCACATCATTTTTCTCTACGGGCATGGCTCGAAAGGTGTTGACAAACATGTAGCGTGAGAACAGTATGTAGAGGCGTCTGAACCAGAGCAGCTGTGAGCCGTGATGAAACATGGCCTCCTGATTAAGAAAGAGTTGGCAATTAATAAAGAATAAATGCACGTGTTAGCATAAAACCAGATGTGTTTTAAAACACAATCAAATTGTGTTGTGAATACTGGCAGTCTAACACACACACACGCCAGGACTAAACATATGTAGATGGTTATACTACTGGGCATCTGATAAATGTCCTTTAGCACAGCCTGATTAGACTTCAGTAGGGTAAATATGACATTCCTAGATGGCTGTTAAGGACTGGTTAATAATTACACACCTTATGACTGTAAGGGTTTAGAAGTCCAGTAAGTTCCTGTTCCAACATCTTGTACAGAACCCTGATGATGGCTTCTAGGCCATTTATAGTGTATCGGATCCTATCTCATTCAAAAAGCTTTTGAATTCAATTCAGACTTGGGTTTCGATCTCTAACTTAGGACAAGCAGTGAGAGGCACAGCTTATTTGGGAACTTTAATAAAAAGATTCCTGGGTGAAGCTCCTACCCGAAGCCGGTTAAAAAAATGACCAGTGTGTGCAAAGATTAATCAGGAATCCTGTTAAAATAGTCAGGGCCAAGAGTTCAGATGCTCTAACAGTGAGGAACAGGAGAGGGGATGAACCCAAATACAGAGATTAAATCAAAATGGTGTAAAAGTTCCAAAGTGAGTCATAAAGTTCAAAATCCAAAAAGATCCAAACAAAAAAAGGCAAAGCATGAAACTCTGTGAGGTTATCCACAAAGTTCAGTCGGTAAAACACAGGAAACAACCCAATGTAAAATTCACAGTGCAAAAATCCCCTCAAAGAAGTGATACAACATAAAGGAGAAGAAAAAAAAAAAAATCACACAAAGGTTTCCCTAATTCAACAGACAGGAAAACCAGAGAACCGTAGATGAGACACAAAGGGCTGGCCTGACAATACTAAACACAAAATGAGGAAACTAAAGAATAAGGCAACTTGGATAGATACAAAGGAATGAGACACATGTGACAGTAATAATATTAATCACAGACATCAGGGAATTTCACATGGGGGAACAATGAGGACCTCTGGTGTCCAAACATTTACATTTACATTTATCCATTTAGTAGACGCTTTTATCCAAAGCGACTTACAAATGAGAGATACAAGCAAAGAGATATCAAGCAGAGAACATTACAAGTAGTGCTACTATACAAGATCTATTAATTGAGTTCTAGAAGAAGCAAAGTGCGCAGAGTAGAGGTGTAAGTGCATTTTTTTTTTGGTTTGGTTTTTCAAGTTGATTAGGTGTTGACGGAAGAGATGGGTCTTTAGCAGTTTCTTGAAGATGGTGAGTGAATCTGCAGTCCAGATTGAGGTTGGAAGTTCATTCCACCACTGAGGAACAGTTAGTTGAAGGTTCTGGAAAGGGACCTTGTGCCGCGCTGAGTAGTAATTAATAAACATCGGTCGCAGATTGCTTGTGGGAACGTAAGCCTTCAGGAGAGAGTTGAGGTAGGAGGGTGCTGTTCCAGACAAGGTCTTGTAGGTGTGCATCAAGGCCTTGAATTTGATGCGGGCGGCTACAAGAAGCCAGTGGAGGGAGATGAAGAGGGGTGTGACATGGGGTTCTCTTTGGCTGGTTGAAGACGAGGCATGCTGCAGCATTCTGAATCATCTGCAGGGCTCTGATGGAGCTGGCTGGGAGGCCCAAAAGTAGAGAGTTGCAGTAGTCCAGTTTTGAGATAACAAGAGCCTGGACTAGTATCTGTGTGGCCTGTTCGGTGAGGTAGGGTCGGATTTTCTTGATGTTGAATAGGATGAATCTACAGGACCGAGCAGTTGTTGAGATGTGGTCTGTAAAGGTCAAGCTGTCATCAAGAGTCACCCCAAGGTTCCTGGCCGTCCTGGTTGGTTTGAGTGTGGTTGTGCCGAGCTGTACATTGAGGCTGTGGTTAAACACAATCAAGTCCAAAATCCTGACAAAAATTAGTTTTAATTTGTCTACTATTTTTTTGGTCACTGCATAATTCCATATGTGTTCAATGTCTTAATTATTATTCATAGAAGAAAACCCTTCTATGATGACATGTCCGCACTTTTCACTGGTCGTGTATACGTTTAAACTTTCCAGATGTCACACACTGCGGCCCCGCAAACCTTTGATTTTTTTCCTCTGGTTCTTTTCAAATGATTTTTTTTGGTCAATTTCTCGTTCTGTGTATTTCGTCCTGGATTTTCTAATCCCATGATTACCGTGGCAGATTCAAAGCTTTTTTCAACTCTATGTACATAAACTCATTCATAACTGAGTCTCCTGTAACCCTATATCATTGTTTATGGTATATAATGGGCGGCTGTGGCTCAGTCGGTAGAGCGGGTTGTCCACTAATCCACTAATCGTAGGGTTGGCGGTTCGAATCCCGGCCCGGGTGATCCCATGCCGAAGTGTCCTTGGGCAAGACACTGAACCCTAAGTTGCCCCCGATGGCAAGCTAGCACCTTGCATGGAAGCTCTGCTACCATTGGTGTGTGAGTGTGTCTCATTTGTAAGTCGCTTTGGATAAAAGCGTCTGCTAAATGAATAAATGTAAATGTAAATGTAATAATCCATAATCTAAGTCTAATAATAAACAAATTTCCAAATGTATTGCTATTTAATTAAGAAAAAAAAGTATAATCGTTGATATGGTAAAGATTTATAGAAGGAGTCTCGAGTGGCATTGCTTTGTATAATCTTCAGGGTTTTCCGACTTTATGGTTTCTCTTTAACATAACAAAATGCTTTTTTTGTCCTTTTACCTTCTAGGGCAGAAGAAAAGAGAGGCTGGTGATTGAACAAATGTTTATTGCTGTTGTAATGTAAATGAAACACTTTTTTGTTGGCATTTCAAAACATTAAACTTAGCTAAAAATGGATAAGAAGCATCGGCATAACCACGCATTCTTTGGGAGGTCGTGTACCCCCAATGTTGAGAAAATACCAAACTGTCCCCCCAATATACAGTACAAAATATATTCTATATGTCCCCATTTAATGAACCCTGCCAACGGATCAGTCTTTTCTTCATCTATTCTATTTATTTATGTCTATTCCTTTTTAATATACTTCCATTTGTTAAGGAAAATAGGTGTGTCCCCCCCCCTCCAGTTGTACACTTGGTTTCGCCTGTACTCAACGCAAGTTCGTTGATGTATTTTAGCCGCTCAGTCTGTAAGAAATGGAGACAGCAGACAAGTGTAGAAAAGTGCAGCAGAACATACGAGCTTTATTCAGACAGTAAGTAACTAGATACCTAAATAGTAGGTAACCTTAGTTTAGTATAGAAGGCCATGGCTTGGTTTATTCTTAAGAACTTCAATTAACTTTTGATATTTGCACATCCACGAAGTAGGCTAGGCTGACGTCAGTTCCGGTTTTTGAGATTTACCGTTTCATTCACATGCATATCCTCCCACCGAGTTCGTTGGACCCCCCCCCATGTCCATACCATGGTTATGCCCTTGATAAGAAGTACAGCGTGTCACCATGACCCTTCCTCATTAATTATTTTCCTATAATCGTACACAGCATACAGTTACAGGAAATATCATAATAGAGAAATCATAAAAAGTTCTGTGTCTTTTATTAAGGGGTCATGTGAGCCTGATTAGAAGCTTACTTTGTTTCCTCACCTTAGCTTTTTTGTATTCGTTTGGTCCTATGATGCAGCAGAAAGATGAGGGCAAGAGCCAGCTGATTGGCAGCTCGAATATAGACAGATACTTCCTGAGGATGCTAATGGTCTGTAGGGAGAGGACCTGGCAATCTGTGAGGGGGGGGGAAAAAAAGCGTATTAGATTTTGAGAAAAGGTTTAATCAGGCCCACGTGGTGCAGTTCAACACTGTCCCCTGCTGGCACTTTTTCACTAATGCTAACTTCACTGCTTTTTTCAAGCTATTTACAGCTGGAGAAGTTATAATCATGAAATATTGTCTAACGCTGATCTGTATCGTCCCAGCTTATGTAAAAATGCACAGATTGAAAAGATACAGATTATCAATGTCTACTTAAAGGAAGTTATACAGGGTGTCCCAAAAGTCTCCATACGTAGGAGGCTACGTATTCCAGCACCACGTCCGTCGGTTGTCAGTGGATGTTTGTGGACAAATTTGGCACAGTGTTTTGGGTGAAATGCTCTTCCCATATTTCCTGTTAAAGTCCATCGCAACCTTGCTACAGCTTCCTGATCCAGCCATGAGGATGATTTCAATATGTTCTTCTTTTGTCAAAGGCATTCTTAAAGTCTATCTGAAAAAATATATAATATAAACTAAGTATGAGAATTTTCAGAAGGCTTTTTGCTAAAAAAAAAAAATGTTAATTTCCCGTTTGTATGGAGACTTTTGGGACACCCTGTTTATAAAAATAAATGATCACCTACAATCACTGAAAGGTAAAGTTCAGTGTCAAGTTGGAAACCTGGGTATTAAAGTAGGTTCTGAAGTTCCCACTTGTTACTACTTATAACTTGAAATTATGCTCAACCTTTATGCCAGCAACTCGAATGGACCACAATTCCCATAGCACATGAAGGCAGCATAAATGCACTGAATAACAGCAAACAGCAGGTGGCGCAATTCAACTAGAAATCTCAACCCAGGGTGGCTCTCTGCACTTTTATTCACAGCTGAAACAAACTTCAACAGAAATACCTAAGACAAACTCAAATATATGACTTACCTTCAGGTATTCTCCCAACAAATGCTAGATGACTGAAGAGAAAAAGATGAAGAAGAAAAAAGAAGCCAGTGTTAGATGAGTAGAAAAATTCTCATACATTGATGTAGAGAAAAATCAGAAATACTAAACTGACCCTAAAAACTTGAACGTTAATACTGTGAAAAACATTGGAGGTAAAATGAAGCCAAATAGGGGTTTGTTTAAATGCATATCAAGTGAACAGACACCTTTTTAGAAACCTTATGAACCCTTTTTTTCCTCGCTTCGTGACAAGCAGGCTCGATTACGCACACACATATGTATGTGTGATTAGAGAGAGCTCTAAATCCATAACCAAGTTCCTGGAAATCTCCATGGTGTCCTGGTTTGGCCCACCACAGTTCCACCTCCCTGTCCGTCTCTTTCACCCAGCTAACCAAATCCCAGATCAAATCTGATCCATCAGATGACGTCTATAGAACTCTCATTGTATTTTATGTACTTGTGGATTTACTTATTTAAAATAAATACAAATAGCCCAACAACTTAATAAATAATAACTCCAAAAACACTTCATAAATGCTACAGACATGGAAGTGCTCAGGCAAAGAAAACCAGCTCGCCACAGTAAAAACACTTTCATCTGACTCTGAGCTCATTCAAGAAAAACACTAATCCTGGCAAGGGTCCAACTGGGAGAGAGGTCAGAACAGTGGGAGCACACTGGGCGCTGCAACACATGTTCAACTCGAGGACTACAGACGGCGGAGTTTCTCATTTTACCTTATTTATTACACTAGATTCAACTACCAGCGCCTTCACTGTTTACATTCCGTGTGTTAGAATAAAGAAATATACATCTCTGGACCTGTCAAAAAGGCATACTATGATTATGACTCATACTAAATCCCTGCCTAAAAGCAGTACGAAGTACGCAACACTTTGTACGAATATTTTCAGTGGACCAACAGCTGAGTACACAAGCCAAATTCCCAAGTAAACAACCAGAGCTGAATAAACAGCTGAAAATGTCATTTTCAGAACGAAATCTGTGATGAAAAGTCTAACAGTGACAACACCTAGACATGTAAAAAAAAAAAAAAAACACATTTATACTCTGCTGTCTCTTCATCTACTTCATGTTGTAGTGACAAGAAAGCTGGAAAAATGTCCCTTAGCTAATTTAATACCAGTGTATACAAGCTAATGCTAACAGAGCATTATTAGCAATGGCTAAACTGCTTAACTGCTGCGGCTCTGAGAGTTATTACTATATTTATACATTTACTCATCAAAAGATTTTCCTTAAAAGCTCTTTACACAGTACAGACACAGCCAGTTATGCTAGCGGTACCTCTCTTCCATAAATTAGGGTTAAAATACAATAACTGTGATCTGAGGTGTTATATACAGTGCCTTGCGAAAGTATTCAGCCCCCTTGAACTGTTCGACCTTTTGCCACGTTTCAGGCCTCAAACATATAGATATAAAACTGTAATTTTTTGTGAAGAATCAACAACA
>JAFFST010053270.1:254130-264405 GCA_022414735.1 Noturus placidus
AAAGTCCAGACCTGAATCCAATCGAGAATCTGTGGAAAGAACTGAAAACTGCTGTTCACAAACGCTCTCCATCCAACCTCACTGAGCTCGAGCTGTTTTGCAAGGAGGAATGGGCAAAAATTTCAGTCTGTCGATGTGCAAATGTGATAGAGACATACCCCAAGCGACTTACATCTGTAAGCGCAGGAAAAGGTGGTGCTACAAAGTATTAACTTAAGGGGGCTGAATAATTTTGCATGCCCAATTTATCAGTTTTTTATTTGTTGAAAAAGTTTGAAATATCCAATAAATTTCGTTCCACTTCATGATTGTGTCCCACCTGTTGTTGATTCTTCACAAAAAATTAAAGGAACTAGGAACATTAAATTGTTCAACCATGACTTCCTGTTTCACAGGGGTATAAATATGAGGTAACACATAGGCCAAATTCCCTTAGTCAGTCATAACAGTGGGCAAAACCAAGGAATATAGCTGTGAGGTGCGGCAAAAGGTTGTTGAGCTTCACAAAATGGGAAGTGGCTATAAGAAAATAGCACAAGCATTGAAAATTTCCACCATAAGAGGCAATAATTAAGAAGTTTTTGTTTTGTTTTTTAAAAATCAATTTTGTAAACTATACTGATTTCTCTCAACGTTGACACTATGTACAATTTTGTATAGAATCATGACATATAATCCCAATTAAGTCCATTTCATTACCAGCTTGTAAGAATTCAAAGTGTGGAAAAGGCTACAAGGATGAATACTTATTCAAGGCACTGTAAATTCATTTCTAAAATTAATTTTAAGTAAAATGCCATATATATATATATATATATATATATATATATATATATATATATATATATATATATATATATCTTCTCACATACTAATTTCAAAGAACAGTATGAAGTATCCATATGGAAGAAAGAAATGAAGTGCGTAATGAACTGGAGAACACACAGATGTCTGTGTATTATCACTTCTCCATGCCGCTGTAATGAGAACAGGATTTGGACGAGACAAAAACCATTGGCTTGCTCGCCTTCCGACTGACCATTGCTCAATAACCAAACACGGATTTCTTTAGTGAGCAATTCCTTCAGGGGATATAGCAGGAACCCTGGTCGGGTTTTTATCTCTGTTTGTGATTCCGGAGAAGTGACCTGTGCTTTGGTTCACCACTGCCTTATCTTAATAGACTTCACTGGGGATTTGAACTTCGGTAACCTTGTACAGAGGGCGTGATTGGGTGTGAAGATATGGCGAGTTTATCAGACAGACTATGTGTATGCAGCGAACAGTGATTAAAGGCTGCTCACTTTAAAACCTTTGGTTATTCGTGATGAATTGTTGGAGTTGCTTCAATAACAACACAGCTGTCTTTATCTTATGGACTTGATTTTGACGGTGCGGTGTCTTTTATCTGAATTCCATCACCACTGTTATTAGCTTCCTGCTAATGTCATCATTTATTAGATTCTACACGTAAAGATTCATGTCACAAATGAATCAAGTTGGAATAAATCAGATGTCATTATTTGGGTTGAAGCAGATTTTCTCCCAAAACACAAATGAGCTGAAAACTGAAAATAAAACGACCTGATCGCTTTGTAGATGGCTATGTGATTGGCGTGCCCGCTCACTCCTCCCTCATCAAATGTCAGCACCTGTAGAGACAATCTTAATATTAGATCTGAAAAATGTGGACCGGTAAAACATGTTCAGCAATCACTGCGACATGACACGAATATGTACACACACTGTAGGATCAGCTTCTGTATGCCTTGTGTAAGAATCGTGTAAGAAAATGGGCCAAGGTTCTGTATTGCCATAAAAGTATTACAGACTTTTCAAATTTAGGACCTACTTCATAACACCCATCAAAGCTTCTTAACAGCCTGTCTACCATCTGAAGTAGCCATTAAAGCCGAATAGAATAAAGAGACTTCCTTATTTGAAGGGGGAAAAAAAGAAAAGCTACGCAAGGACGTGTTCCCGAAGGGTTCTATTCCTCTTGTACCACAGCAATTTGCCAACAATTACAATTTTATTATGAATTAAAGAATTATACTACATTATACTTTTTTGTCCGTTATAGTTATCTTTAATGTTCTGGAACATCCACGTTCCTGTTGTCACTTACATTATAAGCAGCTGTTCTTTCAACCGCCTCTTTTTTTAGCTGTTACTATAGAAACAATAACTTATATTTGAATATTAGAATATTCTACTTATATTAGAATAAGTGCGTCATATGAACTTTGTAGCTGGAACTACTATTAACTATTACTACTATTAGAGGTGCAGTTTTATATATATATAAAATATATATATATATCAGAATTGAGTGCATTAATATAAACAACAGCGCTGAGCTACAATTCCTGTTAAGTTGGGTTCCATGTTGCGTCACGGTTTACTTGTTTGTTAACTTTTTTATTCATTGCAAAACAAAACGTGCTACATTTCATACACTTCTTTGCTTGTCCCAGAGCGTATGAATTATAAATGAAACTCAGACATGCTCCAGGTGAAGTTGATGTATGTAAAATTAATTGCAATATGAACATGACACTTGGCATACAAGTGGCAAGAACTGACATTTAAGTGCTTTTCCTATTTGTGCTATTTCATTGTGGGTTAGTGGGGCTAAAAACAAATATGAGAAAAATCTGAGATAATCCTGTGAAGATGCAGCATTTTTGCCAGATGTTGGTTTGGCAGCTAGGCAGAAATGCACGGCATGTGTTTTTTCACACCAAAAAGTTGGGAAATCCCATCTGTTCTTTATACAGCAGGCTTGAGTTGGGCCTTTCTGCTGGGGTTTAGGTGCAGGATGATTTTTTTTAGACAGGGAGGGAGACGGACGTAATAAAAAAATTTTGTGGAAATGTAGAACGTTGCCAAAACAAACAAGCCAAGGGAAGCGGCTTCTATAGACACGAGGTGAGAGATTATATGACAGAAATACACACGTTGCATAAAGTGGAGCAGAGCAGAGTATTTGTATGTGTTGGGTATTTGAAGTGGTCCTCACCTCCGTCTAAAAGTAAACATGCTGCAGTCAGTGTATTGATCCTATTGTCTTTTAATTGTTCCATTGTGTAAAGTTCATCTTGAATCATAAATACTGAAACAGACAATAAATGGCCAGATGCTACATTTTTGCAATGACCATAAATGTTGTGCTATAATAACAGCCTTTTGACACTAAACTTCATTCCATTGGTGAAATCAAGACAAAAAGAATGGCTTTTGTCCAATTGAGGATTTACTTTATGATTATGTTTTTAAAAAAATCAGAAAAAGCTTGTTTGGAGTGTGACTGGGCCCGGCAGGATGGGAGGGACGCTGGTTTGGTGCTGGTGAGTTTGCGTGTTTACACATGCTCAGGGAAATATCAATCCGGAGTTGCTTCGTAACAGCACTCCCTCTTTCAGCTCATTTGTTTGCTATTGTTTGTTTATGCAAGTCTTTCGTGCTTGGGCTTTTAATCAGAGCCTTAATGGCCTGCCAAGAAGAGAGAGAGTGAGAGAGAGAGAGTGAGAGAGAGAGAGAGAGTGTGTGAGAGAGAGAGAGTGTGTGAGAGAGAGAGCGAGAGAGTGAGAGAGCGAGAGAGTGAGAGAGAGAGAGAGAGAGAGAAAGAAAGGAGTTGTATGGGGTAAAAAAATAAAAAAAACCTTTGTTCAGATGTTGATTTGAAATTCCAGTTGGGAAATTTCCCAGAACGCTTAGGCAGGCCTGATAAAAATCCTTGGGTTAGCTTGCTAGTGGCCCAGGAGAGGCCAGGAGCATTGTGGGATATTAGTGTGTGTAATTAAGGATAAATGCAGATGGCGGAAGCCATGCTAGACTCTATGGATTAAATGGACTGGTTGTTAAATTAAAGTACCCCATCTTCCTGCACAAAACACAGCCATCCATGAAATAGTCAAAACTGTGGAGCTGAAAGATAAGTGACCTTTTCAAATCTACATCCTAAAAAATATGGATACAAAAATGGGCCAGATGTGCAAGGCAATTGGTTTCTCAGATACAGATGGGTGATAAAGAGAAAAACAGTGACTCATGCTATGGAGACCATTTGGGTGACATGATTCGGGTTCAGTTGTTCCCTGCGAATCAATACACAGTACTCATTATGTAACAAAGAAAAAACGTATAATGGTTGATTTAGTGAAGTATTATTTAAAAATAACTTCTATAACATGAGTAATACCAGGAGCCAACTTGTTTCCAAAACATTGTCTATAAACAAGGTGTGTCGTCATGTTCTTTAATAATGAAAAATAGTTAGCATTGGCAAAAATACTACGGTATAAGAAAACTTCGAGGCATGCTCTTATAGGAAAATAATTAACTTTGGGGTGGTAACAATAAATCAGCGAGCTTCAGGTCAGGTAAAATCACATCACCCGGTCGTTCATTATTATCCTATAACAGCAAACCTGTTGTGTTTTATTCCTTACTCAGTGTGAATTTTTCCATTGCTTTATAAGGTAATTTACCAAGATTATCTGAGGAAAATGCTGACAATTTAGTAGAATTTCCATCATCACAGTTTGATTACACGGCCTGTGTAAAAGCCCATTTTTTCCTCGAAGTCATTAGCTAGTTAATGCATGGCGTGTATATTTCCGAAAAGTAAAGTTCTCACCAGGTTAATGGAATAAGTTGTGATGTGTTTAAGGATCAGTGATGCGGTCAGCGCAATGCTCCACTCAGTCTTTGGGTCATCCTGCAACTCTCTGTAGAAAGGGAAGAGAGAAAAGAAAAGGCACTCTATAACACACTGACACCAATAATAATGACTTAAGATGTGAGTAGATGTGCAACTTTATTACTTACTGGCTACTCTGACTAGTGACTTCCAAATTTTGTAAATCCCTCAGCCGTAACATCTCCCATTTTTCTCCCCAATTTGGTCTTACCAATTCCCAGTCACTAGTTAACGCTCCCCTAACACACAAGACAATGTTTTCGAACTTGCTGTGTCACAGGGCAGAGTAACACAGTCAGGTGAAAGCGCTTTGCCCTCTTCTGAATACATGAGCCCACAGGTGCCCACGATTGGCTAGTGTCACTCTGACTGACAGAAGAGAGAGAGTCAGAATGTACAGGAGTGTTTTTATGAGTGTTCCGACCGAAAACACTGGATTTTACTGAATCTTTTTTCAAAATTTGCGATGGAACTTGGATTTTTTTGTGCTTTTTTGCAGAAACTACTCAAATTGGCGACATTGCAATTACACAAAATTGTTTTTTACACTGTCTTTCGCAGTGATGTTTGTTAGCCGTACTCATGTTCGACGCACGTGAATCGAAGAGGGCTTATTGTGATGACATCACGTGACAAGTCTTGGCCCAAATCTGCGGAAAATCTGTGATAATTTTTTTTTTAATCGCAAGCTCTGTTGAGTTTGCTTGCTTGCAGATAATTTCTTCGATCACAAACTCTTGTGGAGGGACTGGAGAGTATAGCATCCGTCCCACCCAGAGATTTTGCTCGCTGGACTCTTGGCCACGGATAGCTGTGACATTATCGGGAATTGAACTCATGATGGTCAGGTGAACGCTTTTCTGTTGCACAACCTACTGAATGTTGCAACATTGTATATGTATTGCAACTAAGCTTTTGCAAGCTGTGAATAGAAAAACAGTCTAAAAAACAGTTACAAGACTAGCGATAAACATAAACATAGTGATAGAGATAAACCGCATGGAGAGTAGTCCGTGTAAAGAAAATGAGCACGATCCGGGTGACGCTCTTTATGCGATACATACAGGGACTACATAAAATACGGACTTCTTTTTATGAGCAGCACTGTAACGTTATCCACCAAGGCAGCTGTTAAATTAACACAGTTACCATTCAGTGCCTAATTATAACCACATTTGTGGGTGAGCAGGAACCAGGCACAAAAAACCCCATTACTTTCTTTCCCAAAGTACTCTTGCACCCATTACACATGATTTAATATTTTATGTTCACAAAAGAGTGAACTCCTAACCTCATTCAAAAACTCCTAACCTCAAACTCGATCTTCTTTGATGGTTTGTCTGAATTTCAGTTAATATAGATGATATTTTCATTAGCTGGTGATTGGGCGGCTGTGGCTCAGTCGGTAGAGCGGGTTGTCCACTAATCCACTAATCGTAGGGTTGGTGTTTTGAATCCCGGCCCGGGTGATCCCATGCCGAAGTGTCCTTGGGCAAGACACTGAACCCTAAGTTGCCCCCGATGGCAAGCTAGCACCTTGCATGCAGCTCTGCTACCATTGGTGTGTGAGTGTGCTCTCATTTGTAAGTCGCTTTGGATAAAAGCGTCTGCTAAATGAATAAATGTAGTTACCAATTCCTTTTGTGCACCACTTTTGTTCCTCCAAGTGTGCAGTTAGCTATCTAGCTGGCTTATTTGTAGCAGATTATGTTGGTAACTTAGCTAGCTAGTGAAACTAGCTTGCTAATTCAAATTTATAGTGTTGTAGAAATTAGACAGTTAGCAAATTACCAACATAGCTTTCTAGAAATGAGATCTTTATCTAGATTAGCTAGCTAAGTTACTAACATGATGTTCTAGAAATGAGTTAATTAGCTAGCTAGATAAGTTATTTAGCTTACTAAGTTCCCACCATAGAATTCTAGAAAGTAGATTATTGTCTAGAGATTGATCTAGATAGCTAGGTGACTGTCAGAGAATTCTAGAAAGGACATAATTAGCTAGGTAGATAGGTTAGCTGCCTAGTTAAGTCAGTAAGAATGTTCTGGAAATTAGATCATTAACTCACTAGATGGACTAGTTAAGTTAGCTAATTTACGAACAGTGTTCTAGAAATTAGTTCATTAGCAAGTACAGTTCTGTTTTTGTGTATATCTCACACTAAATTGTTTCCGAAATTAAAAC
Source organism: Noturus placidus (assembly GCA_022414735.1). Taxonomy (NCBI): domain Eukaryota; kingdom Metazoa; phylum Chordata; class Actinopteri; order Siluriformes; family Ictaluridae; genus Noturus; species Noturus placidus. The sequence goes on from JAFFST010053270.1 coordinate 261,020, forward strand.
AAAATCTAAGATAAAACAAAGTCAACCTGAGTAAACACAAAATGCAGCTTTTAAATCATAATGTTATTTACTGAAGCAAAAATGTTATCCTATACCAACTGGGCCTGTGTGAAAATGTATTTGCCCCCATAGTTACCTATTCCCCAAATCTATGAAACTGCATTTGTAATGAGGTTCAGCTGGATGACCCGGCCTGATTACTGCAAACCCTGTTCAATCAAATCAACACTTAAATATAACTTTTTCAACAGCATGAAGTTATTAAAAAGGTCTTATCCAGTAACACACTGTGGCAAAATTTGAAATAAATTCCAGAAATGATGAGGAGGAAGATGATTGAAATACATCAGTCTGGGAAGGGTCACAAAGCTATTTCAAAGCCTCTGGGATTCAAAAGAACCACTGTGAGAGCCATTATCTCCAAATGGAAAAACTCAGCACAGTAGTGAACCTTCCCAGAAGTGTCCGATCTTCCTAAATTCCTCCAAGAGCACAGTGACTACTCATCCAGGAAGTCACAAAAGAGCCAAGGAACTACACGCCTTTCTTGCATCAATAAATGTCACTGTTTATGACTGCACGATCAGAAAGACACAGGGCAAAAATGCCATCCATGGAAGAGTGGTGAGGTGAAAACCACTGCTAACCCAGAAGAACATTAAGGCTTGTCTGAATTTTGCCAAAACACACCTTGATGATACTCAAATCTTTTGGGACAATGTTCTGTGGACTGATGAGTTGAAAGTGGAACTGTTTGGAAGACAGGGGTCCCGTTACAGCTGACATAAATCAAACACAGAATTCCACAAAAAGAACATCATACGTACAGTCAAGCATGGTGGTGGTAGTGTGATGGTGTGGGGATGCTTCGCTGCTTCAGGGCCTTGACAACTTATAATAATTGAGGGAACTGTGATTCTGCTTTTGGTTGCAGTTATTTCTGCCGAAGGTAGCACAAATTATTTATTAGCCGAGGATAGTGACTTTCACAGACTAATACAACGTACTTTTACAATGTATTAATACAAGCTGTGTCATAACAGATCCTTGGTAAAGCATGAAAACCTACACACACACACACACACACATTACAGGATGGTGAGTGCCAACCAAAACTGTATCCATTCTTCCTTCAGAGATTTTAAGGCCATGAGGGCAATAAAGTGAGAGTGTGCTGGTAGGCCCAATGTGTGTGTGTGTGTGTGTGTGTGTGTGTGTGTGTGTGTATAATGATTTAGTGCTGCTGTCCCACACGGCACAGCTGGAACACTGCCTACAGGCCCCTTCTGAACTCTGGGGTCGGAGGTTGCCTGGGGCTTTGCCTCCCATTCATTTGAAAGTAGAGCCCAGAGAAAACTAGGGCCATCATGCATTGCTGTCTCGCACATGCATAGACACAGACACACAAATAGCTTTCCCTTTTCATCCTGGACACCCTGCTCAGCCAACAATGTATTAGAGGTCAATGAACCTCAAACTTGCTGGGCAATCTTTCACAGCACCCCTCCTCTCTCTGTCTCCCTCTTCCTCTCTCCATCTCTCTCTCTATGCCTTGTTTTTCCATTTAGTTTTTCCCCCCATTTTTGCACAGCCTTTCTGCGCCGACATCAAACATGAGCGAGAGACAGAGTGAGAGAGGCAACCAGGCCTGCAGAGAGTGTTTCAGACACGCTGGGGTCACTGCAGTTCAGCTGAAATCAAAGTGCTGAGGGGCATCATTACACAGAGAAAAAGTGGGGCAGAGAGCTTAACCGTTTCCATGCCAATCCACCTCAGGAACTGCATTTGAACTAAGAATACTGTATGTGTATGTTAAATGGCTGCACCACACATGTCACATGAACGTGAACATGCTTCCAATTACATACTTATAGGACAGGTCATGCTATTTTTCAATATGATTTAACGTAATGTGAATTACATACAAAACGGTTTGTGTTTAAAACCGTGTTTGTGTTTAATGTCCTATGTACTGATTATCTACTAGTTTAGTAGCCGATTAAAGGTGCAGTAGGTGAGATTTGAGGTGTGTCTCCTGTAGAGTAGAGAAGTGGTTCCCAAACTGGGGTATGCGTACACCCAGGGGTGACGGAGGGGGTACGGGAGGAAAATGCTGAGGTTTACTGTTCATTTAATTCCACCTCACTAAATACCATTCAAATCGAATTCATGTTTTTCTCGTGACCAAAAAGTGAAATTGCGATGTTATAAAAGGTCAAATACATGACATCCAATCAAATTATCCGATCTTTTGCAGTCAAAACTGCATCCACTCGACAATCATGCGTCCATTCCAAGCGCAAGTGTATCCACTGTTATTAGTCAAGTTCACGCTGGTACAGACAGCGATGTATCCGAAGTTCAAACGCCAACTCTTCTTCACCAGCAATTCGCAGAAAAACCATCAAAGAGGTGCAAATATGATGAGAAATATATTTCCACCACCTTGATGATTTCCCCATAGAATACTTGCCCTGCAGGACAAGTGGATCTTTGAAAATTGACTTTGCATAAAAGTCACTATCAGATTTCTGGATAGTCTTGCGTGCACAGTATCCTGCCTTGGCAAATCGCGCTGTAAAGCATTAATGCTGTTCGCGACAGTGCACCTTTGTGAAAGTGGGTTCTCAGCACTTACCAGCATGAAGAACAAATATAAACACAGGCTGTGCGTAGAAAACGATTTAACGACTCAAACTCTTTCAGATACGACCAAACATTGCAGAGTTATGCAAGTCATATCAAGCACATCCATCTCTTTAATTGGTGTCACTTCCAACCAGCGACTATCCAAGTAGAAACAATGAATAAGAGTAAGGAATAAAACACTTCAGGACGATGGGTTGGTGTTATACCGCAAAATGGATTATTTTCCGGTAACAGCACTTCCCAAAACATTTTTATTCCTCGTATACTACACTGCCCCCCACCGCCAATTTACTAAAGATCAACAGATCATATTTTTGTCCATTTATAGTAGTCATGTTATGGGACTTTCATAAAACAAGTTCCTATTATGACATACAGTGGTCTGCAAAAGTTTGGGCAACCTTGTTTATTTCAATGATTTTCCTTCATAAATCGTTGGTTCTTAGGATTAAAAAAAATCAGTTAAATATATCATATAGGAGACAAACACAGTGATATTTGAGAAGTGAAACGAACTTTATACCATTTGCAATAATTCTTTAAACAAAATTAGGCATGTGCATAAATTTGGGCACCACAATCAAAAAAAATAACTCAATATTTAGTAGATCCCCCTTTTGCAGAAATAACAGCTTCTAAACGCTTCCTATGAGAGTCTGGATTCTGGTTGGAGGTATTTTGGACCATTCCTCTCTACAAAACACCTCTAATTCATTCAGGTTTGATGGTTTCCGAGC
>JAFFST010053270.1:265062-279411 GCA_022414735.1 Noturus placidus
TATGCACATGCCTAATTTTGTTCAAACAATTATTGCACACTTCCTGTAAATGGTATAAAGTTCGTTTCACTTCTCAAATATCACTGTGTTTGTCTCCTATATGATATATTTAACTGATTTTTTTAAATCCTAAGAACCAACGATTTATGAAGGAAAATCATTGAAATAAACAAGGTTGCCCAAACTTTTGCAGACCACTGTATGTTGTAGCAGTTATAAACCGCCTTTCCCACAGCTTGAGGATGAGGATGGGTTCCCTTCTGAGTCTGGTTCCTCTCAAGGTTTCTTCCTCTTAACATCTTGGGGAGTTTTTCCTCGCCAACGGCTTGCTCAACTGGGATAAATTCGCACATTTTTAAATCTGTATCTTGTGTTTACAAGTTTCTGTAAAGCCGCTTTGAGACAATGTCCATTGTAAAAAGCGCTATACAAATAAAATTGAATTGAGTCATGTTACCAAGAAATTTCAAACCGCTTTGTCCTAGAAAGACTTTACTGACTGTTACTAGAAACGTCTTTAGAGAACGCTTCAATGTTTAGGTGGTTTTCTTTGTTAGATAACAACAAATCTGTTTAATATTAGATTTATAGACGTTTATATGGTGCTTTATAATACCACACAAGTCCCTGTGAAAGTCGTTACTATAGAAACGAACACGTATTAACGACCACGGTAATATAAATAGTTTGTGCAGGAGGTTTTTTTTTGTGATTGTTGGGGCCAAAAAATGCTTGATTTTGCTGCTGCTTTTCATAAAATGTGTTTTTTGGCAGGAAACTACTTGAATTGGTGACCCTGCAATTGCATAAAATTCTTCTACACCGTCTTTTGCAGTGAGATTTGTTAGTCAATGAGACCTTTTAGTGGCATGATGCGACTTGTACCAAATCTGCGAGTAAATCAGCGGTAATTTTGAAAAATTGCAAGCTCCTGAATATTGCAGAGTTTGCTTGATTTTGTATTTATTTCTGGAGGGACTGAATAAACCTGTGATTTCTGACATTTTGACTGATCAGAACTGCTCTGTGGTATAAAAGCAGGTAAAATGTTTAACTTTCGAAGAACTCTGAAAAAGTCCATGACTATTCTTACCGTGCTAATGGAATGGATTTCTGCAGGCTTTATCTAATGGACAACTGAACCCCTACCAGACTGAACAAACTTTACTTTCTCTGTCTCTCACTGTATATATTTTTGGCATACATTTTGGATTGGATAGAACGACTGAAGCTTGGATTCAGGTTGGTGTGTCTCAACGGTTGCCAGTGAACGTGTCAAAAACAGCCTGCAGCAACATATGAGATCAAGGTCAGAAACAGAGTGTGAGAGCAAGATGGAGAGAGGGAGAGAGAGAGAGAGAAAGAGAGAGAGAGTGAGAGATCAAGAGTAAAGGGTAAAAATGGATCAAGAGTAAAAATGTAAAACACATTAAGTTAGAGATGAGGGAGAAAGGGGGTAAAAGGAGGTGAAGGAATGAGAAAGCTGTCGAATGAGATACAGTGAAACATAGGAAAAAGAATGAAAAAGGATGGTAGAGGTACGTGATAGTGATGATCATCAAGTCTGGGGGGGGGGGGGTGAATTGCCACCCTCCATCCTCATTCTGTCCCGTTCTCTCAGCTCACAAAGAGGTTTGGACAGTGGAGGCTGTTCTGGTCCATGATGGATCCGGCCACAAATCAAGCTCTAGCCAGGGTCACTGAGGTTAGCTGTGGGTGATACCATCTCAGAGCGGGCGATGGGGGGGAGGGATATCATTTGTTCTTTTTTCCCCAAAGGGGTGTGGTAGAAAGACAGAGATAGAGGACAGTGGGATGGTGGCCATTCAGAGTGTTGGATGGTGTTTAAAAGAGGAAGAGCCAACATACAGGAAAAGGGGGGAGGGGGTGGACTGGAAGTCAGGAAAGTTCAATCCGAGTCAGGGTTTTTTTTTTTTTTTTTTTTACAAACTGCTTTGCCTACACTTTGAATGCCATGTGGCATGACAGAAACCCAGCTGTTATTTCCTTCCTCTCTCTTTTATCATCTACTTACACTAGATATACGAATAAACTCTATGTTTGTGCATGTGGACACATTCTAAAGCGACGTCTGTCATGGCAAGATAAATAAAAAAAAGAAAATAAAACTAAATCCTTCCAGGATCTGCAGTATGAAAATTTTTATGTTTTCTTTCCCTGAACGATCTCTTTCCAAATCAGATGTGATAGGTTTATTATTGGCTTTTGAAGGAGCTGTTTGGACGAGCGGCAGAGTTGGCAGCTGAGACAGACAGAACGAGAGAGAGAAAGACAAAAAGAAAACAAAAGACACATGATCTACCTGACCTTTCTCAAGTTGGAATGAGTGTTAGCTTCGCTATGGCAACAGTGCTAAATGGCCCAGAGTAACCTTTACCTCTCCCGCCCTCCTTCTCTCTTTCTCTCTCTACAACCCTTGGATGTGGATGTGTAATTGCTTGCAGGCATGTGAATGTAGTGATTGAACTTTGGCCTACTGGAGATGTGTGTGTGTGTGTGTGCACGCGTAGGCGGAGAGAGGGGCATGCACCAGCACTTGTTTTGTCTGGTGACATGGGAGCAAGCCTTTCTCCCCAATGCATGCTGGGATATCTAACCAGTTGAACTGATTTTGAACTCTTTCAGCATGCATGATTTTCTGATTTATCTTTCAGCATCTGTCTTTTAACATCCAAACACTTTTAATGCAAGACGCAACAATTTTGATCACATCAATCTTTTTTTCTGCAGATTTCTGAATAAATTAAACCTATAAACATGCCTCCTTCTTAAACTGTAGCAATAAAACAATTTAAACTCAACAGAAAAATGTTTGTTTCACTTTTTTTTTTGGCCACTCTCAACCTCGCATTTACTGAAACTAGGCTCCGCTGACTTTATATAATCACATCATGTCATATATTCCTGAAAAGCTCAGTTCAATTTATGCGTGTCATCTGAATCACTTCCATATTACAGAGGAAACTCCTATTTTGGGGATTCAAACACATCATCAGCAATTTCATCAACATCACGGGATGACAAATTCTTAATCATGGGAAGGAATTGTACCGGTATATCAGGGACTATATACAATATGATGGGAAACTTGTATTACAATGCTCTGACACTGGAGACTCCCTCCATAGGCATTAAATAAACATTTCCTTACAGAAAGGTTCCACATCGACCATATCAACTGTTACACGTTTTCCTTTGTTAAATAATAACATGTTTATTTAATCTGTTTATTACTAGGTTTAGATTACATGGAGCTACAATGGTTACCATGGAAACGATAACATATTTCCAACATGTGCATTAATATAAACTTGTGCTTCGTCTTGCAGCAGGTACTACTGTCGGAGATGCTGTTTTAGAAAAGGTTGGTCTTCAACAGCACGGAGTTCTGCTGAACTCTAATAAAACAGAAGAACCTCCAAGGGTTTAAAAGACACATCAAACCATTTTAAGACAGGAGCAACAGGAAGCGTGGTTTAACACGAATGCATGAAACAACAAGCTTTCTCGAGGAACCTCACCTCCTGTTCTGTCTGAAAAAAAAAATACTGGAGGAAGAAATGGAGATAAGAGAGAGAGAGAGAGAGAGGAAAGAGGACAAGAACTCTGTGCTTATGTTTTCCCAACAGACAGGTGGGCTGAACACACAGACAGCATCTGTACTCCATCTCCATGAATAATACAGAGAGGCGAGAGAGAAAACATAGAGAGGTCGTCAAGGTACATGCGGTTGGGGTGGCGAGCAAAGGATTACCCAGAGTGCACTGCAACACACAGGCTGTCAGCATAGCGGAGGTGGAGAGGGAGAGAGGAAAGCAGGCAAACCATGTGACTTGAAACAGTCTAACCGTGTGTGTGTGTGTGAGCGTAATAGAGAGGCAACAATTACGTTTGAGGACGGGTTTAATACTCCACACTCACTAGTCCTCTCTGTGACCTCTCTTCAGCCCAAATGACCTGGCTGGATCAACACACACACACACACACACACAAACACACACAGACACACACCTCAAAAAGGCTTTTTGAAAATATACAGTATATTTTATATACAATTTCCCGTTCCTAGACACCCAGGTGTTCTAAAAAGATGTCAAATATGCAAATATCAATATATTTTTCTCATATGAATTCATATGGGTGCCAATAATTTGTTGAACACCTATATATAAAATATAAGAATTTTTTTTTTATAAACCTGTGTTGTGTTTCCAATTGTTGAATATCCATTGGATATCAATTTTTTTGACAAAATAACAAACGCTTAAACAATAAAGACAATTTTTCACAGCCTTCTTTGCTCATATTGACCAAGGGTGCCAATACTAGTGGAGGGTACTGTATATACATATATTACGAAATAAAGTGCGACAAATTAAAAGAGAATGGTGTAGATCCTACAAATCTCTGGAACGGTACGAAAACACGTTTAAATGTTACCATGACAACAAGCGAATGGTTTTTAGGCTATATCGGTATTTATGCTAAATATAAATATCAGTGCAAGTGATAACAATTAACTAACCTGTTTTGTACAAATTCCACAACTTTCATTGGTTTGGAGCTTGGAATCTGACAAAAGGAATAGGATTCGAATATAAATTTCATACATTTGAATTATATATGTCACAGTAAATTATTTATGTCACAGCTGCATTTTTTTTTTGTCTTTTTAAAGTTCAAAAAAAGAGACAAAAGGAGAGGCTGGTGAGGGAGTTACTGTTAGCGTCAACAGGAACTTACTGCTTTTGCAATGTTCCACAACACTTTAAAAAAACTTTTACAGTTCAATAACTGTAATTCTTGGCAAATTGTAGTGTGTGAGGAATAAATGCTGTAGGAAAATAATCAACTTCAGTTCATGTCTGGCTACACCAGCCTGTCATTGATTATTTTTCGGGAACAGCATTGTATTTTATTCCTTATTTATCATCTAAGAGCTGTCACATGTTACATGCATGTCATTTAAACAAGGTACTGTTTGATTTGTACAATGATCAGCCATCATGACGGGTGAAGTGAATAACATATCTCATTACAATGGCACCTGTCAAGGGGTGGGATATATTAGGCAAGTGAATAGTCAGTTCTCGAAGTTGACGTGTTGGAAGCAGGAAAAATGGGCAAGTGTAAGGACCTGAGCGTCTCTCATAAGGGCCAAACTGTGATAACTGGATGACTGAGTCAGAGCATCTCCAAAACAGCAGGTCTTGTGGAATGTTCCCGGTATAGTAAGTTAGTTAGCGTCCTGTTCACCCTAGCCGGCTATGGACGACATCCTCTGTGATGCATTTCCATTGTACTCGGTCCATTGCCATGGTTTGAATATGTTCTTGCCATTCCCGGGCGTACTTCTTTCTGCTCAATCCAAAGGGCACCATGATGAATGATTCAGCAGTCTTGTGAAAATATCTTTTCGTTGTCGTACGAACTCCTCCTTTAGGACATTTCCAAAAGGGTCCAGGAGTGGCCATAAAGGTTTGTAATGGTAGGCGATTATTTTGCATGCGTAAAACATGTCCTATCCATTTCCAGCGACGCCGCGTAAGTATAGAGGACAGATGTTCCTTTAGACCACAGCATTCTCGTACCTGTTCGTTTGAAATGAAGTCAGACCATCGAATTTTTGCTATGCGTCTCAGCCAGTGATGGTCAAATATTTCCATCCTTTTTTGTTGGTCGGCTTTCAAAGGCCATGTTTCGGAGGCATACAGCTGTGTCGCCCGGACTATAGCACAGTAAATTCTTGTTTTTGTCTTGATTCAAATATCCCGTCTATTCCAGAAATATTTCAATGCCGCAAAGATTGAGGAGGCCCTTTGTATTCTTATTTGGACTTCCTCATGTGAATTACCTATTGGAGTAATGTTACTTCCCAGATATGTGAATGAAGTGACATGTTCCGTTGGTTCATTTTCAATGGTTAGAATATTTATGGGAGCCGTAGGGTCAATGTTAGCAGTTATATAATTAGATTTTGGCAGTTTAGCTTCAGCCCAACCGAGGCTGCCATCTGGGTTATATGGTCAATCATTGTTTTCAAGGAGTCCAATGATTCTGCAAGGACTGCTATATCATCTGCAAATGCAAGATCAGTGATCGATCGTTCTGATGGGTAGATCGTTATTCCAATAGGGTTATCATCCAGCGCCTTTTTGAGCACATAGTCCATAGCAATGTTGAAGAGGCAAGGTGATAGTATACCCACTTGTCGCACCCCCGTTTTAGTGACAAAAGCACGGCCATCTTCGCCATAGGCTCTGACTCTGCAGTTCATGTTCTCATACATTGAGGCACAGAGATTAACTAATTTGTTCCTGGTATGCAGTGGTTAGTACCAACCAAAAGTGGTTTAAGGATGGACAACTGGTGAACCGGGCTCCCACGGCTCATCGCATCCTCGAGCAGGTTAACGTTCCCTGCCACACTGCAAAAAATGGTTCAGGAATGGTTTGAGGAACATGACAAAGAGTTCAAGGTGTTGACTTGGCCACTAAATTCCCTATGCTCTCAATTTGAGAGCATCTGTGGGATGTACTGGACAAACAAGTCCAATCCATGGAGGATCCACCTCACAACTGAAACGATTTAAAGGATCTGCTGCTAACGTCTTGGTGCCAGAAACCACAGCACACCATCAGAGGTCTTGTGGAGTCCATGCCTCGACAGGTCAGAGCTGTTTTGGCAGCACAAGGGGGACCTACACAATATTATGCAGGTGGTTTCAATGTTATAGCTGATCAGTGTATCTTGTATAACTCCAATTCCAAAAATGTTGTACACTGTGTAAATAAATATAAATAAAAACATAATTCAATGATTTGCAAATCTCATCAACTCTTATGTTATTCACAACAGAACATAAAAAAAACATATCAAATGTTTAAACTGAGGAAATTTTAAGGAATTTTAAGGAAACCATTTTAAGGAAAAAATAAGGTAATTTTGAATTTGATGGCCGCAACATGTCTCCAAAATGTTGGGACAGGAGCACCAAAAGGCTGGAAAAGTAAGTGTTACTAAAAAGAAACAACTGGGCATTAATTATCAACAGGTCAGTGACATGATTAGGTATAAAAAAAAAAAAAAAGTATTCATATTCAAAAACAGTTTGATAGCAGTGCTGGTTTGAAAGCTTTGAGATTTGAATCTTTGTGATTGGAACTAGAAATGGCCTGACGCTGCTGTGTTTGAGAGCTGTGACTGTAAGAAAGTGTGCTCCATTTAAGGCATTACACCAGAGCCTTGATTTTCCTGAGTTAACTTGGACTGTTAGCGCCTGGGGTTAGGGTGGACTTTGGCTGGTGGAAAAACAACTCCAGTGGTTTGTGTTGTGAATTCCAAATCCCAACTCTGCCAGAACGCCACTTGTGGGTTCTTGAGCAACGCACTTGACCCTGAAGTACTCAGATATACGGTTGAGTTGTGCGCTGCCTCGTTTGTAAGCTTCTGTATAAAAGTGTCTGGAGAAAGAATAAATAATGTAAAGAGGAAATGTACATGACGACAGAATTTATGTGTTATGTTCTGGATTGTTCCTCATCTGTGACTGTGGATGTTCTTTCAGCAACCCTCGAGGTGAAGGAACGAAATGCCCATTTGGTAATGTACACGGCGGTTTGGCGGATGAGGCGCTGTATTTTCTGGAAGGGGCTCTGCCAAAAAACTAGAGCCACACACCAAAACTTCCCACATGCTGAGGATCAGAGAACCTTTTTTTTGCCTCAGGGTTTTTTTGATAATAGTTAAAGCAGTTGTTCTGTAAATACTCTGTAATCCAGGTGTTAGCTGTTCTCAGTGTATTTCCAATACATGCTTAATGAAGTGTTAGGCCTTCCAGAAGAGACAGCACAGGAGATTTCAATCACAGCTTCAAGACTTGCACGCGCTCGCTCACTCACACACACACACACACACACACACACACACACACACAGACACATAATTGCTTCCATAGCACATTGCTTGGCAGGATGTCAGGTGATATTCTTAGAACATCGGACTCTGATCTGAAGATATCCAACCATAGTTAGAGTCAGACTGTAATTTAAAGATATTTGAAAGACTGTGGGGAAACATAAACAAATGTGATACCTTAAAAGTCGAACATCTAAATTCGGGCCGGAATATCTGACATTCATTTTGTGCTTCAGGCTTACATTTATTCATTTAGCAGACGCTTTTATCCAAAGCGACTTAAATATGAGAGCACACTCACACACCAATGGTAGCAGAGCTGCATGCAAGGTGCTAGCTTGCCATCGGGGGCAACTTAGGGTTCAGTGTCTTGCCCAAGGACACTTCAGCATGGGATCACCCGGGCCGGGATTCGAACCACCAACCCCACGATTAGTGGATTAGTGGACAACCCGCTCTACCGACTGAGCCACAGCCACCCCGATTCTTATCCGATATCCGAAACGCCATAAAAGCCATCTTGCACTACAGTGCAGTTCTGCTCTAGGGCAAATAAACTGAGTAGTTGAGAAGTCAGACATGTGATTTTCCTACTGTATTCTGACAAATCAGATTCGTCTGGTTCAACCAGGATCATTTCACATTTCCATCTCCAGCAGATTTATCACCCAGAACGATCACAGCTTGATGCACAGAAACCCTAACCTCGGTTAATAAACCTGCCGGGTCCGTTTAAAGCAGCAGCCTTTGAGCTGGGCCTCCGTTTCAGCCTCTGATTTCAAAATCTGAGCCACAGCCAAAGCATGACATCATCCCTGTTTCGAGCAGATCTGCGAATAAGGATTTGTCCGCTGGTTCCTGTGCATCTAAGGGACGAGGAATGACGAGGGTATGAAAAAGAAGCTCAGAATAGTCTGTATTTGAACACTCGGGAAGACTAGTGTATAATTTATGGTTCACTGAAATTACAGGATGAATTGTGATTCTGAAAATAAAATAATAATACAGTGTCAGGACATGTAGGAGTTCTCTCCTTTAAGTTAATGTGTATAAAAAAAGTTCATATCCCACTGTTTGGAGCTTGAACGATGCCCTGGGGATCTCCTGTCCTCTCAGATCTGATATTCACGACTTCTATAACTTCTCCTCTGACACACTTTGTGCTTAATGGTCCCAGTGACAGAGGGGGCTAATACATCAGCCCGGATGCTCTAAAGCTCTGTTGTGGTCCGAATGGACAGCCTTGATTTATAACCTGACCACTGTTTGCTCTTTCGGTAGCCAAGGGAGAAGGGGAGGGTCCATACCCAGCATGGTAGGCCATTAATGGCTCCGCTTGCTGGGACTGAGGGCTTGGGGGGGGCTCACCATTTGAGCTTCACTGTTTATTCACAGAGCGCAGAAGGAAGGTCGTGAGCAGACTCGGCTTTGTTGTCAGTGCGGAAGGCTGATGGATGAGGAGACACTTGATTAGCCTAATGGGGCAGTTTTGAGGCTCATGTATTGTAAATTGTATTGTAAATGCTGAACTACTTCGAGTATCGAGTTTCCACTGATGGGAATGCACGAGTGCCACGTCTCTTATTTCTGATACATTTCCGATGTCAGAGCTCAGAGATGTAATGGCAGGCTTGAAGACAAGAGTCCTGTAAGTTAATATGACGTGGTAAATAAAATCAGATCCTCAGCTCACCCATTTTATTACCTTCATCAGGATCTCGAAGGAACAGCATGCACTCTTTCTCTACACAGCTTGGATTCTATTGGAAAATACATCAGATCTGATCCAACTGTCTTTCAGTCCAGTATCTGCCCTGAAATCGAAACTCTAAGACAGATCTGTACATCCTTTTTGTTGCGAGGACTAAAACTGGATGTTAGCAACAAGCATTAAATGGTGCATTAAGTAAGATTAGACTTTTTTTTCCCCAAGACTAGTGCTGCATATCAATTCGCCTACTTATACTATGCACTAAAAGTATGTACTCTTTTTGTGAAGAAAAAGTACATACTTTTGAGTGAGATTTTGCCATTGTATTTCTGGAAAACTATCTAATGCATTTTGGTTTGTTCTGTTGACTGTTTTTCTTTTACCCAACAGATACCATAGCCCCACCCACTTTTTTAAAATTGGGTCAGATTTCACCGAAATAATGTTGCCATGAAGTGAAAGTCAACCAGAAGCAAATGAATTTATTTTCCATCGTAAGTCCTTTCCCGTTCGGTTATTTTGCATAGAGATACATTTTATTCTGATCACAGTTTTAACTTCTGGGGTTACTTGAAAAAAATGCGAATGTTACAGCTAAACCATGCTTATTAGCACCTCAGGGAGTGTTGTTGCTCTTACTTGTTGTCAATAACAGTGACTCGGTGAGTTGGAATTCCAAGAACAGCACAGCTTCCAAGAAGTTCCTCTTTACGCTGGGTCCCTTGATTGTAGTAGTTCCCTAAATATGACAGACATATACAAACATGATGTCATTCCTGAGTCACATAATCCTTAGTACAATACATTCACATCATTTTGTAACACATACAGCTGCCACTTACATTTACATTTATTCATTTAGCAGATGCCTTTATCCAAAGCGACTTACATGCATGCAAGGTGCTAGCTTGCCATTGGGGGCAACTTAGGGTTCAGTGTCTTGCCCAAGGACAATTCGGCATGGGATCACCTGGGCCGGGATTCGAACCACCAACCCTACGATTAGTGGATTAGTGGACAACCCGCTCTACCAACTGAGCCACAGCCGCACTTTAGTGAATCAAATACACATTTGGAGGTGCAAAACTGCTATCTTAGGCTTGAGTGCTGTATAGTAAATGATAAACTGATTCTAGTATCAGGTCTCCACTGTTTATTTTAGTCTCAATGAAAAGGGAACATGCAAGGGACCAGGTGGCGGACCATTCTCGGCACAGTAGTGATGCTGACATGGTAGCGTATAAGATACGAGCACGAGTATCTCAGATGCAGTGAGTTTTTAAACAGTTTGTGTATTTCCTGGCAACTTTATAAGACATGGCTACCTTGTTGGCCCACCTTGCAGGTGTATTGTTAAACATTTCACTTAGGGGTTCTCAAACGTTCTGCATCTAAGGACATCTTTAGCTGTTTTCCACAAATGCCCAGAACAGATCTATTTTATGGACTATCCATGAATTAGGCTCATTCCTCGAATGTCCACAACAATGTGCTGGCTAATTATAGGCGTGTTAGAGATTTCAACTCTGAATTTGTCAGAGGAAAAAAAAAATCCAAGTCGACATTATTTATAGTTTTTAAAGTTTGGATTAAAACCCATTCATTTCAGGTGAGCAGTCAAATATTAATATATATAAAAAAACCTCAATAATAAATACAACTTATGTAATTTGGTAGTAGGTTGTGATTTCCACCACTGGAACCCCCCAACCAAAAAAAACAAAATCACTCAGGCCCGGTGACACCCTGGACAATGTGCCAATCCAACGCAGGGAACAATCACACACACAACGGACAATTTGGAAATGCCGATCAGCCTACATTGCATATCTTTGGACTGGAGGAAACCAGAGTACCTGGAGGAAACTCCCGAAGCCTGGAGGAAGATGTAAGCACACAGGGCAGATGCGGGATTTGAACCCACAACGGAGGTGCGAGGCAAACTTACTAAACCCCCTGCTTACAATGATTCATCATCGAAATAATATTTGGATCAGTGGTGGACCTGGGGTGATCCCTGTCTTTTGTTGGACATGCAAACAAATTGTCCTATATGGCAGGTTTACATGAATGAAAAAGCAATGCGTGGTTTATTCGGTTTCCTCCCCAAACCACCACACCGACAGAAGAACTAGCTACGTTCCATAGCACCCAGAAGGTGAATGAGTGTTTGAATGGGTTTGGAGTGTTCCTGGTACAGGCTCGGAATTGACCTCCACTCAGAACAGGATAAAGCGCTTACTGAAGATGAATGAAAGAATGAGAACGTATATGTGAATGTATACTTAATAAACAACCAACTAAGTATAAGGTTAACTCTATTATGTTGAATGTGTGCTTAAATGTTGATTGGGGGAATAGGTCAGGATGAACACTTTGACCTGTTGCTATAGTAGCAGGACAAAATGCGAATAAAGAGCACTTTTAAACACTTCCGTGTTTGTGGAGCTCGTAAATGACGACGTACCTGATGACAAGCACAGCAAGTGAACGGCTGCATTTGATTCGGTCAGTTTTAAAAGCGCCGGTGCAAAAAACATGCATTCGTCATCAGGATGCGCAGTGACGAGCAGAACCCGCACTTCATCAAACGGACGCGCGGCATTACCGCAAGTCCTGCACGGCGAAGCAGACGGATCACGTGACGGCAGAAAGTTTACATCTTTAGCAGGACTCGAAGAACGTAAAATGTTACTCCATGACGACGACCATAGCTTCTTAAATCTATTATATATCAGTTTTATACAAATAAGGTAACCAAGGAAGCATAAGGTGACTGAAAGCAAAACAAACATGTCTCCCGTCTCACAAACTAATCCGGGTAGAACAACACACTCTCACCAAAGGTTCCTCTGAACCTTATTCGTCCTGCGAAAAGCAGGATGCGTAAATAAATAAGTAAATATAATAATAATATTAATAATAATGATAATAGCGTTTTATCACAATAGCCTTAGTGTTTTATACAAATAAAGAGAATATGACTGAATATACATTAGAATTGTATGCATAGATCATTTGGGGTTGTATAAAACGTGGATGCGTTTTTTAGTATATACATTTTTTATTAATCTCAAATCCTAAAATGTTTCAAATAAGGCAAACTGCGAATTATATAGTTATATGTTTAGACATACTTTAAAGGTTTGGGTGGGGAAGGCTTGCAGGAACGTCAAGCCGCCAGTGGGGAACCTTTTAACGTCACACCACATTATCCTGGCTGGTACATAAAAATCATTCAGTACGCTGTTTAATGTCGAGTCGAACATATCAAATCAATATTCGTTAAAACAAGCATGGTTGGCATATAGTCTGTCAGAACGATATATCTGTCGCCTGTGTTATTTTTAAACAAAGATGTTTTTAAAAAATCAAGTTT
This sequence comes from Noturus placidus, assembly GCA_022414735.1. Classification (NCBI taxonomy): domain Eukaryota; kingdom Metazoa; phylum Chordata; class Actinopteri; order Siluriformes; family Ictaluridae; genus Noturus; species Noturus placidus. Next base: position 278,091 of record JAFFST010053270.1, read on the forward strand.
TCAAATATTTGTAACGCTGCCAGGACAAATAGTACCGTTGTGGTTTATGTGCGCAGCAGCACTGTCTGCAGCGCTCGCGCAGTCCTTCGGAAGCGGAATAAAAAAAAAGATATATATCATTTTTAGTCACATAAGTTTGTCTATCTGTGTTTGTTCGGCGTGATCACAGGGAAATGAGGTGAGTTTTATTTTTTATTTTTTGCATCTTTGTCAGATTTCTTTCCGTTGTAGCGCTTGCTTGTTTCTAAAAAACGGAGGCTTGTGTGTATTACTGTAAACGTAGTTCTGCTGTTCCATTGGCTGGCGTTAGCTTAGCCTGTTAGCTTAGCCTGTTAGCTTAGCCTGTTAGCTTAGCCGGTTAGCTTAGCCGGTTAGCTTAGCCGGTTAGCTTAGCCGGTTAGCTTAGCCGGTTAGCCGTGACAACATGGCGGCCTGGTTTGGAAAGGTGACATGTTCAGGCTGCCCGTCACGCCACACCTGGCTTATTCCCCCTCTCTGTTGTGTTAGCGGCGTGTTTACGGCTTTTCCACATTGCTTCCACGTCCTTACACTTCAACGTATAAAACCGTGTTTGGATATTTTGAACGAAGATGTGTTTGAAACGCACCTTTCCTCGTTCGACAGCTAGCTAACAATGGATAGCATTAACGTTAGCAAGTGTGGCTAACATTATTTAGATAAAGCTAGCGCTGCCAAATAAGGTTAGCGGGTCGATATTTGTACACAGAACTAGAGTTAAGCTTAGCTAGGGTTATGGAGAAAATGTGTGTGTGTGTGTGTGTGTGTGTGTACGTACACAGTCGTGTTTTATATACCCTTTAATCCTTACTCATTTTAAAGGTTTGTTGGCTTTTAATGCTGAGAGAAGACTTGCTGTCGCGCGCACTCCTAGCAGCAAAAGTCAATTAGAAATAAATCTTAAACAAGACTGTATTCGACGTATTTCCTATGCCTTATATCTTGTCCTGGAAGTGAGAACAAACCAGTTCGATTTCTTTCATAGTAAAGTTGTATCACAGTACCAGTTTTGCTCTCTCTCTGTGTGTGTGTGTGTGTGTGTGTGTGTGTGTGTGTGTGTGTGGGGGGGGTTTGGCTATGCACATTCCGTTAAAATAAAAAGATTTAACGTCTTATTACAAAAAGAAACAAACACCAAGAAACCTCGAAAACCCTTTTATTATTAATAATTCATGTTGAGCGTTCAAGGAAGCGCTTGCTAAGAGAAATGTGTACAGCGGTGTAATTACTGCGGAAATAACCAATGAAACACGTCGTTTTCAATCCATAAAGCTTTATATATCCATCCATCCATCCATCCATC